>JAOXYC010196242.1:0-11873 GCA_028565715.1 Phoronis pallida
CTTTTCCAAGAATATGAGAGGACTGAAATAAAGAGTTTGAATTGTCATAAAAGCCTTGCTTTTAACAATTTCTGCATTTTTAAATATTATATACAACTGAAATTATAATTAGAATTATGCGTTGTAAAAAATCTCACCTCAATGGGTAACACAAATGTTGTTGATTGTTGGAAGGGCCATGAGCCTGAACTTAACACCTGAATGCTGAAGTCAACTGAAATATAAAACATCGGAATCATGTTAAATAGTTATCAATCAGAACAAATCCCTTCATGGATTATTCAATATTATTACTTGGCACAATTATAGTCATGCAGTCTTTATATTCTTATTTTTTTTTGCCAAAATTCAAATGCCAATAACTTCAGAGCTCTCTATTTGAAGTGTTGGAAAAGCTAGATTAGTCACAGGACAACTAGAACAAAGTACCATGAATATTTAGTTGGAATAGTAGTTTTTTCTTCAAATTCATAACAGTTCCACCAGCAAACATGCTTCTCAATTGTGAACATCCTAGTATGAAAACTTACTATCTAGAGGGTCTCCCGATGACTGTAAGTGTCGCCTGAAATTCTCGTTCAAGTCTTTACTCACACCAATATCCTGGAACATCCTCTGTAGCTTGGACGTGTACTCAAACCCACACGCTTGCTGTATTCAGAAAAAGAGAAATGTTTGACAGAATTTTTAAAACGTCATTTTTATTCAATTTATATAAAGCCACTTGAGTCATCTATATATTATCTTGAATACATAGAGGATAAATAACTAGTGTTATTGAATAATACATTTCTCAAAATGAATACAGTGATCCGTCAGAGTGTTATTTTTAATAATACATTTAATTTTGATGTACTTCAAACCCTCTCTTGTTTCAGAATCTTCATCTAATCTAAATAAATTGGACCAGGATTAATTCAAAATTCTATTTTTAGAAATGTGTCTGGAGCTCTGTGGTTACGTTTGGTTTCCTCATAATTCCGAGGTTGTAAATTTAGATATTCCATGGAAGTCATGCAGCTAGTTTGAACAAAGCGCCTTGTACAAAACTTCACCTGGCATATTCACTAGGGCTGAAACGGTACACAAAAGTTTCGGTAAAGGTACACAGCGCTTCGGTACAGTACAGTATTCGGTACTAATTGCAAACCAAGATTAACATCACATTGTGCTGTGTTTCCTGATCAATGGAGTTATATTTTGTATTTTCAGATTATTTTGATGGACTAAAAGAAAAAAAAGATTTTGCAAACCTTAAGTTTTGAGATCATGCTTGCTTCTGCATCGTCACTGGCAGACATGTGTTGAACTAAACGCTTGGCCAACATTTTACTGTAAAACTTTTGAAACACGTCTTTGTCTTCTATATACTTGAATACAACCATCTGGAAAAAATAATTATTTCATACCAATAAATAAATTCAGAAAAAATAATTTTATTAAAATAACATTTTGAAGTAAAGGGCATCGATCTGCAATTCTACCGTGTTTGCATTCAGCAATGCTGTTCTGCATGAAAAATGTATTTCCATTCAAAACAATTTGACTGACACTTCAATTTTGTGCTTTACAAATTAAAAGCCCGAGTGGGATAACTTTGATGATAATTTTCTGTGTAGAAAGTACGTGGAGAGTACAACTTCCACAATTATGGAAAATGACATGTGTTGGAACTGCAATTCCCCTTTTACATTGAAATAAAAAAAAAATCAAATTGGATTCGTTATTGCCAGTATCAGTAAATGAAGCAAACTGGCACAAAATATATCAGATTTAAGTTGTTATTATAAACTGGGGAACTTACAACTTGATTGAGTGTGTCTTCTAATTCTGCTTCTTCCGGGTTCTTAGAACTGAAAACAACAAATTATATCAAATTTAATCTCCGATTAAATATATTTATCTCGGAGACATTTCGAGTGCTCTCGTACATCCCTCTCATTTCAATGGACTATTCTGCGTGACCCAGTTATCCCGTTTCTTTGTCTACTATCTAGGTCAAATCAGTCCACTTAACCCAACCTTTTCGGCAAGTTCGACGTTCCCTCAAACTTTCTAACCCATCCATCCATCCCCCAATTTTTGTCTCCCCACATTATATATACATGTTAGGTATTTCTTAGATTCCCTTTTTAGCGTTTTATATAAAGCGCTTTTTGTCTGCCCATCTTTGCAGAGTTCGTATCATATTTAATATAACCTCTATTTTTTATAAAATAAAATTTTCAACCACCAACATTTTTTGTTCCTCTCTCTGCAAACCTAGCTTGCAACACCACTCGATCAAAATATCTACAGAGATAAAAATCTTCATTTACTGAAAAAAGTAACAGCGCAATCAACACTACATAAACTGTTTGTTTTTGGCCATATCAAAAACAATGCATTTTTCGAAATGTTTGTACTGTACATAGTTTTGTAAATATTCAATATACTCAACAAGGATTTATTTAATAGCAAAAACATGCGTTGTGTTTTTACTACAACAGCACATAAATATGTGAATATATTAAGGAACTGCTTCATTGACTGCCAACTTAATGAGAATCCGTGCAATAAAATCCGCTAGATGTCTCACTGTCTAGCGAAGCCCCAGACTGGTGTCGCCGCCTGTTTGTAGAATATTTCTGATCACAGAAGATCCATTTTACGAACTCGCAAATAGTCTGTCGAGAAATTAATAACCCACAGAATATCAGCATAATAAGATGTAACAAGTTTTTAATACCACAACGATAACGAAAGGAAAGAACTGTATTCTCTGAAAGTAGATCACGAAGACGTCATTTTGAATACAAATCGTGATTTGACAGCAAAACAATCTAATTTGCGCGTGTTTACATGCAGACGGAATGCGACGCCTTAATTTTGAAAAAAACAAAACGCCTGGGGTCTCACTACGCGCAGTGCCAGCTATCGGCTGCACGGAATCTCATTGTTTACCCTTAAACATGAACACAGTTTGAAAGTGCACCTGCGAAGTTAATTATAACCAAATGGAACATAGTTTCTGACAGAACATGTATCAAAATATTCACCATAAATCAGTTAACAATAAATCAGAGAGCTTTATTTGTTAATAATAAATAAACAAATCAAACAAATCCGATAATTCTTTTTTTTTGTCAGCATAGCTGTTAAATGCACTGTTTGAAGTAAAATAAAGAATTTAAATGACTTTAGTTAATTTTTTTTAGTATTTTCTATTTAAAGACAATCAGCTTGTCAAATTTGTCAATAAAACAAACCTCTTTTTCAGAAGGATATCACAGTACTTGGCCAGTAGCTCGGGTGATTTACTTGATGAGTTAGCCATCTTAGTGACTGCGTTGTTATTGATGAATCGACCGCAAGCCTAGAGAAACACAGACGGTACAGGTTAAAGCAATTGAAGTATCAATCAAGGAATCTTAACACTGATCAAATCTATTGATGATAGAATAGTTGGTATTTTAAGTCCAAGAAATTATGTATGAAAGATACAAGATGAAAAACAATGCTAGCGCAGAGGCAAAAATACTGTCAGACAATGAAATTGATTTTAAATTAGCAGATGAATCCAATTTAGGTTAAGGTTTTATGACCCAATGTATGAATTATTGTTGGATTTGTACACTTGATCGCACCTGACTCACAATTTCAAATGAAAAGGGACACATTTCTGATAGTTGCATGAATGTTCATATTCGACTCTGTTATCAATGATATATAGTGTAGTTACCTTTTCGGAGTCATCTTGTTTTGAGCAGACAGCCTGAAAAGCTATTCTGCTCAAAACAAGACTACTACACTTGATAACATTTTTGATAGTTTGAAGAATACTGGAGAAATGACATAAGATTTGAGTAAGCTACCTTGTCTAATGAGGCCACGAATCCTGCATCATTACTGAAGGCTGTCATCACAAGTGCATTATATTTCTTGTGGACATCTAATATTGTCTGTACATATGTCTTGGGGTCCTGAAATAAATAATAAACAATCAATATTCGGAAATGAAAACACAAGCCAACAATATCATTGATAAGACATTTTTGTGATTATCTTTCGAATTATTCACAGTTTGGGTCCCTAAATTAAGTTCACTCAAAGCCAAAATTTACATAAAACTCAAGTCATCTTCAATCAACAAAGTAACCCATTTTATCACTTAACTATCCCTATATTCGAATTCATATCACTTTGTCATATACTTTGTATTATGAGAAGATAGAGTACACGAGTACTGAAATATGTGAAAAGCATTGTGCACGGCACGTGCATCATGCTTTAGAATGTGAAGAATTGTAAAGTTCAAGAACGTAAAAACTATTGAAATTCTCACATTTTATCGCAAATTGGCGAAGTTAAGTGATAAAATGATTCTTAAATTCATGGGAAGTACTACCACCTTTTATTGGATTAGATTTAGAAAAAACATAGAACTCACCAAAGGCTCGTTCTATGATTTTTCAAAATCTCATCCAATAAAAGGTGGTTTTACTTCCCATTCATTGTAAGAATCACTTTTTATGCCTGGTCTGAGGTATTTCAGAGCATCCCACCAACTGGATGATGAAACAGTAGTCTTGGAACCATGGATGAAACCAAGTCAAATATATTGAAGCGCTAGATAACACCAAACGTAAGTTGAGGGTCTTTTTTAATAATCTATGAAACGACATACATTGAGTGCTGTGTCTCCACATTTCTCGATGGCTGCTAGACCTTGTGTGAATATATGCTGTTCCAATAATGACTTCAATTCTCCTAACCCATCCTGTATACGTGATACTAACTGATACATACGACCCAAGTCTGAAATTGAATTTGAATGAAACCGATTAAATAAAATTAACATTTTCTAGGTATTATTGATGACTCAACACCTTTGTCTTATTAACATAAATTAGCATCAAACTTATTGAATTGCCAACAGTTTTAAATAGGCCTTGGTAACAACAAGCACACGAGCCACAAAACTGGGTACACAGTTCTCAAACTGAGCCAACAGACCTAAAAACTAGACAAACAGACCCAAGTACCGGGTACACACCCAAAATACTGGGTATCCGTACAAAAAACCAGACACACGGACAGAGTACCGGATTGTCCACGGGCCCGGTACTATGTCTGTGTACCTGGTATTTTGGGTGTGTGTACCTCGTATTTGGGTCCGCGTGCCTAGTTTTTCGGTCCACTGACCCAGTTTGAGACATTTGAAAACCGTGTGCCCGGTTTTGTGGCCTGTGTCCTTGTTGTTACCAAGGCCTGTTAAAGCAGTTGTCTTGTTTGATTCTCTCAAATGAAGGTATTACTTTTACAGTGACAAATAATACAAATCACAGTCTTCAGCAAACTTGCTTGGAGAAAAGATATCATCAATCTTTCTACATTAACGTTTTGTCGTACCTTCATTTTTATCATCATCAAGAAGACTTTGGAACTCTGAATGGAACACTTCCAAGTGTTTCTCAATGAGAACTTTCTCACACACCCTGGCTAATCCATCATGTGTACTCTCGTGTAAGTACACTTGTACCCGACGCTGTTCCTCTAGTAGCCGGGCTTCAGCCTGGGGGAAAACAAAAAGTTTCATTAATTAATGATTCTTTCTTTTTTATGAGTTTCCTAATATTACTTTGTATTTAACAAACAGAAACCTTTTACTCTTTGATAAGAATAAATGCCAAATTCAACAAGAGTTTTTGATCCTTAGGTAGTCTATAAAACATATTTTTGTTCAAAAAGACTCTTGTTTAAAAATATTCTTGTTTTGATTTAAAGTTGTGGGACAGAATATGAAATCTAGACCTTTGAACATTCAGATTTATAGTTAATTTAAAAGAAGTCTGGCAATTTAGCTTGCAGTCTTAGTAATTCGTAGAACAGACTACAATACAGTATGCAGTACTTAATAGTTTGTTTTAGTCTCCTAATTTATTTTCAATCAGTAAGGCTTCAGCATTGGAAATTTTGTTTGTTTGTTTACTCAAATCATATGAATTCAACATCAAGCTAAAACCGTTGCATTGTGTCCATTTGTCTTTGTTTACTCACTTTTTTCATATACTCAGTGACAGGATTCTGTCGCAGGAACTCTGTACTCTCGCGTATATAGAACTCTTCTGTGTCTGTTAAAAATGTGTTCTCAAAGTGGTCCTTGTACACACTCAAAGTGGGACCTTTAGCTGTAGGCTCATCTTCATTGAGACCAAGTTCAACTGGAAAAAAATTACAAAATATTCTAATTCTTTGCGCCCCTTGATCATTTGTTTTTATCAATTTACCTTCCTGCACTTGAACCAAGATACCAAACGTGTTTCAAATCAGTGTTGTACCAATACTCAACATTCGACTTAATTCACTCTAGCGAAAGGAGACACGAATGTGCGTTCACTTCTGCGAAGTTGTCTGTTCATGTGGACACACTCCGGGGGTGATAACTTGTGGCATGATATACCTTTCAACAACGGATACTTCGCCAAGTTCTTAAACTTCCCGGTGTCGGCATATACACCCATTGGCATAACAGTGGTTGTTGGCTTGCATTGAGGCCCGGGGATTTCTCAGCATTTGACGCCAAATAAACCGCCTAAAAACTCCCCTTTACTTTCATTTACACAATTCAGAGGGTGCTACTATTTGTCCTAATCCTGTCAGAAGTGAACGCGCATTCGCGTCTCCTTTCGCTAGAGTATATTAAGTCGAATGTTGAGTATTGGAAAGTGCTTTTAAAGATATCAAATGCGTAAACAAAGCTGAAGACAAAATTCAAAAGTACATTGTTTTATCTAAATCATTCTTCAGTTTTACACAGCCAAGTAAATTTAACAAATAATTTATAATACCCTACACCTTAAATTTGGCTATCAAGTTCAAAAGATAGAAATTGGATTTCTCTCAAGTCATGCTGTGTTCAAAGAGACAAAACAACTCCATGCAACTGTCACCTTTGTATACAGGCAGTCTCCAAACCATTCAGTCCCACTTTTCTTCAACAAGTGTTGTTTTCCCTGTTAAACCACTGCACTTACCATAACAGTTGATCACACCACTGACAAGCCTTGTATTAATCGTCTCCCCGTTTCTCTCGCGTTCAATCAATTTGAGCACTGCATTGGTTACTTGTTTGTTGAGTGGTCGGAAAAGATTGTCTCTCCAAGTTACTAGTGCGAGCTGCAGTGAAAAACAAATTAATCACGTTTAAACCAGGCCTACTTGGTATATTTTTAAAAACAGGATTTAAAGACAGAAGTAAAACTCCCGAAGTGTAGTTTTGGAGAAATGTTTACTGCTCTCTCAGGCAATTCAAATTTTAGAGAATCATAGTCTTTTATCATTACGCTGTTATAAAATTGTTTCTCAACCTCTTCGAAATTGTTCAGAATCCTGTTTTATTAAACAAAAACCTTAATTTCACCAACAATAAGATCAAGTTTTTTAAAACTTCAAATGATTTGCACCATATTGGAAATATAAAATCGATGTGTGAGACATATTCCAGTATAAAATGATGTATATTTGACAACTAAAATTACCCAAAAAATTTCAGCTAGGCCATGAAAATAACACCCAAGATCAAGCCTATTGACGAAACTGTTCGGGTTTTAATTGTTATATCTTTATGTTTCTGTTAACGGCTGTGCTGATTTTAATTGTACAATATTTGCAATCACTTTGTTCAAAATTAAGAAGTCTTATCATACTATTGACGACCCGACAGACCACTGCAGTGTCACTTACAGAATATATCTCATAGATTCCCTTGCGTCCCTCGTCACACTCTCGCCTGACCCAGTGCCGGTTGAGATATTTACAGATGCCGTTGAGAACCTTACTGGAGAATTGATATTCCTCCCACTGATTCGTGTAATATGTGAGTACGTTCTCGTCCATCAAGTCCTGTCCATCCTGGATTACAAGAGAAGAAATTAATCATTACAATTCACAGAGATAACTAATGGCCAGGAGTGCTTAAACAATATACCTTAGCGTTTTGTTTTCAAATAAATTGAAATGAGCTATTTTGAAAAGTTCTCATATTTCAAAGTGAAAGTAAAACATCACAAAACGTCTATGAATACATGTTTTATGCAGACAACGAACAATGAATTCAGGGATGATTCAACTTCAATGAGTATATAATAAAAGTTTACAAAAAATAAAATCAGTTGCTTAGATCAATTAGGGCCGTATATTTAATAATATTTTCACAATTTAAATCAACGGCCCTTTGGTCAAAAAATAAAATCAGTTGCTTAGATCAATTAGGGCTGTATATTTAATAATATTTTCATTATTTAAATCGGCAGCCCTTTGGTCAAAAGATCAATACCAAACCAACCTTTAGCAAGTTTACTAGGTAATTCTTTAAGAAGTCTTTAAGGCGCTTGTACAGTTCCAGACCAACAAACTGCGCCCCACTTGGTGGATGACCTTTCTTTGATTTAGACGAGGGTCCGCGCGCTTGGTTCTGCCCGCTGTGGTGAACACTGGTACAGTAGTTATAGACATGTCTGACATAGGGTTAAGGAAGTTCAAAGGTGAACAAAGAACAAACAACTGAGAATAAGATATGTATCAATTTTTCATGAAATGATGAAGTTAAAAACTTTGACGAATATGTCGGTAAAATTAAAATTAAAAACTGTTAAAATTGGCGTGCCACCTCCATTCCTGATCAGCTGATATAGCGTTTGTTTTTGTTTACTTCCGCATTCCTTGGTGTTACCTCTCATTAGCATATGGGGGCCAATCCACCGTTTTGTGTCTATTGTATCTATTCATCGTTCCGTCCATTCATAATACGTTTAGTGGAGTGCATTTGATCGGAAGAAGGGCGGTGGCACGCCCGTAATATAATCGATGTCAATTTTAACAGTTTTTAATTTTAATTTTACCGACATATTCGTCAGAGTTTTTAACTTTATCATTTTATTATATACACCTGTCGGTAGCGGCTCAAACAATTTTACTTATCAATTTTTCAGGATTTCTTAAAAAGTAACATGAATACGTCAATATAAACTTGAATAGAACGGATATTTGATCATGTTTTGACTCTTTTAAGTTAACTCTTTCACTGCCAATGTCGCCTTAAGGCGAACTCCCCACAGACTGCCAAAATGTCGCCTTACGGCAACATTTGCAATCGCTCTATTGTAAATCGATTTCTAGGGCCGGCACGAGGGTGCGCTTAACACCATTTACGACATTGGTGACCGATTGCGAAAAAAGCATAGAATTCGGTGATTTTTTCGTGACTTTGGAGGAATTTGAGTGAATTTGGCTTCTTTCAACAATGATTTCACAAAAATTTCGAACGATTCAGACTTGGAATTTGACTTTGAAATGTCAGATAAGGTTAGTGATTTAAAATGAAAGGATTTCCGAAAGAATGAAAACATAAAATTTGTGGGTTTCAACTGTACAAATGACCCTATTTCAGAAGATTTCTCCGCCATTAATTCGGCACGTGCAAGTACGATTCTAAAAATAACTTTGCATTGAAAGAGTTGAATTGAACCCCTTGACTACTTGACTTTTTTCTACGTTGCTCATTGAAAGCAATATTTTTTAACAGGAGAATCAGCCACATCATATAGTTATTAGTACTTTTCATTTTGTTTGAATCAATAAGTGCTTGAACTGCTATGCTTGACAAATCCCTGGGTAAAAAATTAAACAATCACACAGGAAATCAAGTCAGTGACTGCATTTAGTTAACCAACCACAAGGCAAAGCAAGACAGTTTAATGGGAAAGTTTTCTTTGTGAGAGTGAACCTATTGGTTATGTTTTTAAAAAGAGCCCCATTAGTTTGAAAATCCTGGCGACGAATTAAATGTGAAGGATACGTGTACAGCTGGATATATCTTGGTTTCGACATGGTCTGTTTGTGTGGATTTTCATCCGAGTCCATTTTCTGGTATGTGTCCTCGATTCCCAGTCTCAGATCGTCCCATATCTGATCAAGTTCAATTTGCCTCAATCCGTGGGGATTTTGAGACTTCGACGGTCCTGGAGTGGACATTTTTTCAATTTGAATTTTATGACCAGCGTCTTAAATCACCAGATTTGTATCAGCTTAATTTTCCTTGGCAAAACTTGCTACGATGTGGAAACAGGTTTAACAGATCAGGGTCGCAGGTGAATGGCATCAGTCAGTTTATTTCAGGTCACCACACTCATGCTTTATTTGTTTAACCACTTCCTTCTAATGGATTGTGTTGGATTCTCAGTGAGTCTGGAAAAGTAAGATGTAGTCAATTAAAATAAAAGTTTAAACATTTACCACAAAAACCTTATTTTAAATCAGATCTGCAAATTGGCTGCCAATCAACCGTACTTGTAAGGGCCATCAAAACAGATTTTAAAGATATTATAGTTTTTCCTCATTCACCATAGGGTCTTTCTTAATCCTTAAAAAAAAAATAACTAAGTTCACTCCATTTTTTAAAAAAAATGGTTTTAAATTTTGTGCCGGACGTGACATTCGTGCCGGACGTGACATATTTAAAATAATTACATGTATTGTTCAGTATCTAAAGCTAAATTTTCAATTTTAAAAAGAAAATCTTCCTTAGGTTTAACCTTTGGCACCATAAGTAAATGACTTGTTTCAAGTTAATAAATTTCCACTTTGAAATGACAAACATCAATGGAAAAATAAGTTTACAAGCTCAGGTTCCACAGTTTCATGAATTTCTGGTATTATTCAAAGATTTTTATGATAAGGAAAAAACTTAATTTTGAATGAAATTCTTAACCAGAAATGATTATGATTGATGCTCTACCTTGACCATGCACAGGTACAAGCGTGTGAATGATGGCTAGTATTACTGCATTATGACAAGTATTTTCACAGTGTCACACAGTGCCAATGACTTAAGTCATTCAAATCTATCAGGAAAGAAGATATCACTGACCTGCCAGTGACTGGCCAAGTTAGCAGGTTAGTGGCAGTGGCAGTGGACAGTGGACCAGTCACCGCTCAAAATAGACACATTTAGAATTTGTAGGCTGGTGGATTTCAAGTCCATATAAGGAAATGTTCAGTCATATGTGCAACGTCTATAATATTGCTAAAAGATTAATTCAACGTGTAAACAATGGTCAGTAGTGAACCAGTAAAAGTATCCCAGACTGTTTCGTGTTTGTCTGGAGTGTGGAGTTCAGACTTCGAGCATTTCCTTTGAAATAGAAGCGAACCCTGTGAGAAAGAAATTGGCGTATCACGTTCCCTGTTCCAATTCAGAAGATAATTTTCAAATGAGGACAGGCTACAATCAACGAAGAGTCATTATTGAATACCTTACACAATATTCCGGACTGTTTATTGTCCCAATTTATCACTGAATGTAGGATAAAAAGTCTAGATTCCCGTACATCCACTTTGAAGTTTTCTCGCAATTTATCTAAAACTCTCCCGAGATTTCATTCTAAAAATAACTGAAAACGTCACCAGAATTTCGTACACGTCATCAGTTTGTGCTAACATCACGTGATACACACACACGATATAAGTCGAAAGTAAACAGAGGTTGCCCAATACTTGAAGTAAATCTGTTATCACGAGAACTAGCGTCATACTTTGATGGGCAATTCAAACAAGAAGCACACACAAAATTCAAGCACTATGTCAAGTGGGAAAGGAGGTATGTTTAGGTTCTATCTTGAATCTTGTCACCAAAACGATATCCACTAACAACACCAATTTTCGAAAAATGTCCTTGGTTCTAAATTTTGACATTAACACTAACACCCGGGGGGGGCACCGACATAAAATCCCGGTACGCATGTTTAAGAAAAAAAGCGCGTGAAAGGCTACCATTTTCGGGATGACGGCGCGTAACGCGCGTTACGCGCTTAGGGTATGTTTTTCAGCCTTTT
>JAOXYC010196353.1:0-11873 GCA_028565715.1 Phoronis pallida
AAACAGTTTTCGACTAGCACATTTCAAATGTTCACGAAAATTACAATTTTCAAAATATCTTGATTATTTTTTTACAAATGACGCATGAAAGTTTGGATATTTATTTCGAGTAACTTTTATGAGCATTTATTAAACTAATAATATTTTTACAGGGGCCCAAAGGTGAGTACTAATACTTATGGGACACCCTGTAGATTTATTCACTTTGTAACAAAAGAATGACATTTCCATGAAACATTTACAGAAGTCAAGACAATGTTTAGGTGTCCAGGTAACACCTCTGACATTCCTGGTGAAACGCAGCACATGTCCTCTTTGAAAAGATACAACTTGTTAATAACGTGCTGGTTTTCAAAGTTGACAAAACTATCGCCTCAAGGCCGGGGTTAGGAATATTACTTTTTAATGTGTTTTCTTCATATTCTGCCTGAACATGTACATGTTGAGGAGATTTTACATTTTTATTGTTTTGAACTTCTCACCCGAATTGTCTATTCAAAATCTTTGGTGGATATTCTTGACCGTTTTGCCAGCTGCTTTGAGATAGGGCAATACTCTCATTATGTGCAGTCGCCTCGGATTGACTTTGCAAACTTGTTGATGATAACCTCAGTCAACACCCCGGTTAACACAGTAAAACATGTCCACGAATTCAGTTTGTCCGTACGTTGCCGAGAGAACGCTTGTAAAAAGTGTTTCACAATATGGGAGACCCAAAATGAATGATCCAAGAACAACAATCCTATTTCTGATTACTATTATTACTCCGCCACATCTTAACGTCAACGGATGACCACTTCCTCCTAAATCGTTTATTTTTAGGAAGCTAATTATTTTAAACAGCATATCTGATATAATTTCATTAATTAAATGTAAAACAGCATATCTGATATAATTTCATTAATTAAATGTATTAAATGAAACCAATTTATACAACTACACTTCTATTGAAGGCGACAGACACACCTGAGTAGGATAACAAAAAATATACAAATGCGTCCTATAAGACAGTCAGGTGGTGAAGTGCTCTTTACTGCTCATGATCAAACGTTTTGAAGTATATGACAAAAAGGATATTCTATATAGAAGCTTTGATGGTTGTAAAGGCTTCGGTATATGAAAACAGATTTAAGATTCATTTTATTATTTCAACACTTATTATACAAACAGAAGGCAAGCGGATTAGCTCAGTTGGTAGAGCTTTGGATTCATAAGCGAAGGGTTGTGGGTTCGAATCCCCGTGACCCCCGGGCTGCCCGTTGTGTCTTTGAGCAAGGCACTATTCCCGTCAACTCAGCTGGGAAAGAGCGCCGGCTAGATAGTGTCCTGTCCAGGGGGACCTGTCTAATTCTCACCCGCAAAGCCGGGCTAACGCTATACAGAAACCGGGGTAGCACTGACCCGGCCTTGATAATGCGCCATTAGGCCCAGGCGCGAAAGGGGAGTTTTACTGTTTTTACTTTTATACCAACCTGAGGCAAGCAAATTGCTTGTCTCAGTACCAACAGAGGGCTTTAAGTGATAGAGACATTTTCTCTCATTTGACAAATCCTGTGTATTGGTACATGTATTCAAATGATTTTGCAGGGATTTCATTGTTTTCAAAATAGATTTGATATGGGTGTCCGATTTAGACCACATCACTGGTAGAAAAAACACAGCGCATTTTTTGCTTATAAATCCATGTTGAGTACATTGAATATTTACAAATCAATATATTTTGCCTGTTGGTGTGAATCTGCCTTAGTTTATGCTTTTTGTTTTTTCTACTACTGGACTTATATAGATTCCTATAATAATTACTATCAAGTTAAAAACCAACAACGCATTAAAAAAAAAAAAAAAAAAACGCATCAAAAGAGCATTTAAGTTTATTGTTACAAAACACATGTAATAAGCTATACTACATTCCAAGGACTACTCTTAATACGTTCATCAAAGCAAAACAATGAAAATATCTCATTTTAATGATTCACTATTTTTTATCAAGTTTTATGAAACGCTGCTCAAGTCAAATATTAATACGATGTGATAATCCGATGCAAATTTTTGTATGCGGACTGAATAAATGACATCATAGAAATCGTCAAGCACGGCTCCTAATAGAAAATATCACTCCATACATTTTTCAACTAGGATCGCCGAGATTTCCATTTTCCCGAGATTCAAACCTAAGTGTTTTTAACCAATGATCTTTTTTCAAACCATATAAACATATTTGTTCATCTTAATAGAATAAATATTTTTCTGAGCATAAATTCAAGAAACACTCCACAAAAATCGCTAAATGAGATTGCAATTTAAAATAACATCAAAAAATAGGAAAAATCACAACTAGGGGAAAAACTACCAAATATGGTCGACAAAGTTTTACTACACATATGGTGATAGCTGTTTTATGTCCTGTGTCTACAGAATACGAAAATCTTAAGATATTCCTAATGGCACTTAGACATCTCTAAAATAAATTTGTTAAATGCAAAATATTCAGTTGCTCAATTTTTTTAAAAGATTGCAAACTATTGTTATAATAATAAATTGCACTTCACAAAGTCCTGTATTAGGCTAAACATTGAAACTAGCTAGATTTGGCAAAAGTTAGAAAATGCAAAAAGGAACACTATTAAATTAGCACTGATTCTACAGGAAGAATTCTTGTTTTCTTCAATAAAAACATATCATTTTCGAGAAAACAGCCTCAACTAAGCCCCTATAACTTCCAAATGTAAAATATAACAAATGAATTGAATCTCTAGTTAATAATAATAATTTCTTAAAAGATAGATGTATAAGCATAATTTACATTTTATTGAACACACTACATTGTCAATCCATTCATAAATATGGCAAATTTATAAATACATCCAAATAAATGGACACAAAATTCAGAAACCTTGTGTGGAGACTCATTGTCCATTGTATTCAAAAATACTTTTAAGTTACTCTCTCTGTGTTGGTCCAAATCTGGCATCAAAAATCAAATTTTGTGTATGGGCACTCACTGAACACAACTTTTTTGCATCCGAGTAAAAAATTCAAATAAAATCAGACAAAGGTCTCAAATCATCCTTATTTGACATGGCTACAAGAACCTGATGAGACAGTAAGTAGTTGGCTCAATGATTCCATTGTATTTTGCCATTGAATATGTCATATTGAATATGAGACTATATCCATGCACCATTATTATTCAGTTAACAAGATGCACAAAATTAACAGTAGCGTTACCATTAACTGAATAAATAGATCAATAGCCTTTTATTGGATAACAACACAAACAACTCAAACATTCAAACGTACAATCAATAAAAATTATAAAACCTAATACAAGCGTTTTACCCTGAATCAAAAGGTGAGTGAGTATTTTTCGTATAGCAATTAGAAACATCCAATAAAGTGTTTCTATTGTTTTGATTCTAATAACGATGTTATTCAAAGACAAATTTTCAATATCATAGAAAAATACTGTTTTCTGCTATAAAACGACAATCATCAAAAGATGCAGTTATTAATAGACCTTTTTTTTTATTAACCAAAGAGCTCTTGTGTTTAGCAAATAAAGGCTCCTGCTGACACCATACGCCACGTCACCTATTGAACAATTGTCAAATCAATTCTACGCACTGTACAAAAGTGGCGCCAGTAGTAGACAATATGTAAACATTTGATTTTCATGCATGAATATATCATTAACACAGCTCAAACCTAAGCCTTCAAGAAAACCATTGTAACAATATTTTAGAAAATAAGTCAATTGAATACATTGCTTTTGAGTAGAAAATCATTGTTTTTCAAGCAAGCACATTGTATGCACTAAATTCATTTGCTTGGCCTACATTCTGCCTGAAATCCCTATTGCACTAGCTCCACATGTTGCATTTCATTGCTTATGATGAATGGTAGAGGAACCTCCGATCTTCAACATGGATGATGAAGTTGTAAGCAAGGAATATACCAAGAATCTGAAAAATAAAATTCTCTTTTTAGTTTGATAAAATTGCTGTGTCTGCCTGGTCAGTCTCAATATTGTGGTGGAGTTCTTGCCTTGTATTATTTTAAAGTAATAAATTTTGAAAAGACAGAAACATTCAGAACCTGACGGGAATCGAACCCGGGTCTCCTATTTACATGATAGTTGTGCTTGTTTGTATTATTAAGTTACTGTGTTTAAACAGTCCTCCCGCATCAAACATTAATGATATGAACATTTAAATGCAGCATTTCAATAATGATAATTCAATATGCCTAGTGTTATCAGTCAAAATCAACATATTCACACTAGAATATTAATCATCTTTCTTGCAGAAAAACAGTGTTTGCTTAAAAACTGAATGAGAACGAAATATTCATACTTGGTGAAATTTGAAAAATTCAACTCTGCATTAAAGGACAGGACAACCATTTTTGAATATATGTCTAGGATGGTTGACAGTGCTATCATTATGCAAGAAAAATCATGGAATTCAAATCTTGAAATTATTTGAGAAAAACGTATTTTTCCAATGTGTTTGGAGCAATTTTACTAATTATGACATCACAGATTTGATCAAACTATCAAAAATAAATTGATTGATTTTTCTTGCATAATGATAGCACTGTCAACCATCTTAGACATACATTCAAAAATGGTTGTCCTGTCCTTTAATGTCTTCCTCCTTAAAAGAGTCTATCACAATTCAGTGGTCAACAGTTCTCTACTGATACCTAAAACAGTAAGTCTTGGCAAACTAACCTGCGGTATGGCAAACCCAAGCACACAACCTCCCAGGACATCCAAGTTATCTTCAACCCACATCTTAAACTTGTCAGAACAACCTTCTGAGTACATTTTTTCCGCTTGTTCTTCTCTAAGGGACTGAAACATCAGAACAAAGTTAATAAGAACTTGATAACTGGTAGAAAAGTTAATATCATAAACTTACATTTGAAATGCTTCCATATTATATGGAATCATTTATGATGGTTGAACATTGCATTTTGATCAAAGACAAACTGGCAGAAAAAAAAGTTGGTTTCTTTTTTCTGTGGCCACTGTTCTGCAGCCATGAACGCGGAAACCTTTTGATTGAGTATGCTTTACATATAGCGCATACCAATCTCTATCATGATGACATTTTGTTACAATATACTACTAGCTGTGCTCACAGCCGAGATGCCCCTTAAACCAGATTGGTTCCCATCCCATCTAATGAATAAATATAGTTTTGTACATAATGATAAAGACGCCGATCGGCAGCAATAAAACAGTAAAGTACATTAAAATGTCACTTGCTGACGTAACAAAAAATATACTTCGAAAGCTCTGGAGTTTATATATATTTTGTACACATGTATAGAAGATTTGGTATATGTGGCGGAAACAAAACCCTGGTTTGCGTATATGCTAGGTTAACTGTATTTGATTTTTATTCATCCACCATATTGTATAAAGTGATTAAGTTTGACTGTAATTATAACATTACAGCTTACCATCTGTAAGAGAGCATCTTTGCCGCAGTCCTCACTCTGGTCTTTACAACATGATCTGGGAACAGAACATTTTGTAGGTTCAGCACTGTTCAGATCACACTTGTAGTATTTGTTCTGATCCCAATCTCGGTAACTACGGAAACCACAGCATTTCAACTACAATAAAAGTGTGCTTATCAAAAATCAAATCAAAATACTTTTTATGTTTCTTCTGTTATTTAGCGGGTTTTATTCTTGAATTGATAATTTGCAAAGCTTATACAAGAACTTATGCCAATATGAAGTTCTCTTTTTAATTTTGGGCAACAAAAATAGACCAATTAGGATTCAAAAATATTAAAAACAAAAGAAAGCCCTGGAACTCTTTCAAAAGTTGAAACAGGATGTATAACATTTAGAAAGAAGGCAAAGATAAACTGCTGTTCTTTTCGACACCCTGCACATTTTCATTTGGGAAATTAGTGCCTTTGCACCATGTGTTATTTTTTAAAGGACCATAAAAATAGTAATACATACATTTGACTGTAATGAATCCATAGCCCTAGTGATGTCATCCTTGTCATTGTAGCCCTTCACAGATGACTCCAGATTACTTGTGATCAGTGCTGCCCCCTATAATAAACATTGAACAATATATTAATAAGAGAGATACCTTTTGGAACAGGTGTAGCTGTAGATAAGTTGTAACGTGTACAGCCGTTTCGGCCATATCTCATGGCTGTGATTCACCATGCAGTGGCGCCCTCTTTTGGTGATAATGGAACACAAAAACTTACATAGTATCATTGAACAATATGTTTGTTAATTTCTCATGCATGTATCAATGCACCCACTATGCAAGGCATCAGTGTTATTAGAAACTCTGTTCTGCTAAATCAGTGAATCCAAAGCCTCTGTTTATATACTTTATCACAAACGGCAACCTATTCAAAGGTTATGCATTATCATTACTAATTACTTATAACATTAAAGAAGTGATTAATTCATGAATATTCTATTTTATCACTTAGCTATCCTTATATTCGAATTCATATCCCTTTGTCTAAACTTTGTATTATGAGAAAGTGGACTTACACGAGTACTGAAACACGTGTTCAAAGCAATGTGCACGGCATGTGCATAATGCTTTAGAACGTAAAGAATTGTAAAGTTCAAGAACGTAAAGAACTTGAAATTCTCACATTTTTTTGCAAATTGGCGAAGTTAAGTGATAAAATGATTCTTAAATTCATGGGAAGTACTACCACCTTTAATTGGATTCGATTTTGAAAAAACATAGAACTCGCCAAAGGTTCGTTCTATGATTTTTCAAAATCTCATTACTTATTACTTTCCATTCATTGTAAGAATCACTTTTTAGAATAATGTTTTTGTTTTATTGGATTTGTTGCCATTTGCCTGTGATGAAATGGTATATCTATGACAGACACTTCCAGAATTCTTTAAGATATTGTCAATTTAACCATTTTGTTTTTTTTTTCAAAAGTATATTTAAATCTGGACAATTACGGAAAAACACAAAATAAATTTTTCAAAATTGATTTTTATAAACTACTCATTTATTTATGACTGCCATTTAATCTGATCCACCCCAACATGTCAGTAACAGATGGATGGCTTTCCTCCGAGACCAATCATAACACAACACTGGATAACAACGCAATTACAGTTCTCATCAACTGCAAACTATCTCGATATGCATTCATGAACAAAGAGATTGCTTTACATCATTTTTTGAAAAGGCTAAACAGTTTTTGTATTTGAGTTCCCTTGCTAACCTCTCATCTTTGAGACCATCAAATGAGTGTTTTTTTCAGAGCC
Source organism: Phoronis pallida (assembly GCA_028565715.1). Classification (NCBI taxonomy): domain Eukaryota; kingdom Metazoa; phylum Phoronida; family Phoronidae; genus Phoronis; species Phoronis pallida. The sequence continues at coordinate 7,291 of JAOXYC010196353.1, forward strand.
ATTCATCATATTAATTAGTATTGACATTTTCAGTGCATTTCTGACGTATTTTTATAAGTGCAAGGAGAATCTTCATGAAAAGGTGTTAACACTCGATGAAAATATTCTTGCATAAAATGGTAATTGATATAGGAAAATGTGTTTATTCTAAATTATTTTATTATCCATTCCTTTGGTAATGACAGGTTTGAATCTTGAATAATATGACTCACTAGAATGCACAATTTACAACGATTTTATATTTTTCACATGGAAGCATTATGACAACCTATAATTTCCATTCCAAATTGCCATGTTGCATTTCTTGTGCACATTTTTTAGGAAGACAGGTGCTTGACGCAAATACACATTTCTGAAGGTCAACACTGTGTGCAGACTTCTCAGAGCAATGCATGAGCATGTCTGCTAAATATCAACACAACATTAATGCCATAAATACTGCACTGATTAATAATCTTCCATGTTGAAATTATCCTAAATATATATGGTTTCATCTACATAACCATTATCTACGCTTGTCTACAGCAAACTAAGTCGGTGATTAACTATCTGTATGCTGCAGAGATGTTCTAACCACTGGCAGTTATAATTACTGTCTAGGTTAGTTAGCTGTGATGCCTAAATTGAACAGGTTAAAATGCTTAGTGGAGGGCTGTGCTTTTGTTTTTGTTTCAGCATTGAAGGTTCACCTTGTGATTTTCCTATTGAAGATTTTCAAGCTTTGAACTACAGAATTTATGCACATTTCTTTGTGTAACAGATTGATCATTGTTTATGGTTAGAAATAATAAAAATACTCACCTCTTCTCGGTAGACAAATGCTAGAATTCCAACAACTATTTGTAGAATGAACATCAATATAATCCCAGCGAAGAACTGAAAAATATAGTAAAAAACTCATTAGCCCGATTTGTATTAAAATTATTGCCTTTCTTCTTTTAAAGATACTGTCTCCTCGTTGGTGAGGATCTGGGGTCAAAATTCAAATCAACTAGAAATTTTGTGTATGAGTCCTTTGACGAATATAATTAACCTGCATCTTGGTAAAAAAATTCAAAAAAATCTGTAAAGGGGCTTTTTGGAGCTTTTTGGAGCCAAATCTAACTCTGTCTGCAGACAGAGTTAGACTTTTTTGGATAAAAAGCTCTCAATGCAACCATTACAGATTTTTTTGATTTTTTTACTCAGATACAGGTTAATTATATTCATTTAAGGACTCATACACAAAATTTGAAGTTGATTTGAATTTTGACCCCAGATCCTCACCAACAAGGAGACAGTATCTTTAAGAATCATTTTATCAGGTCTACCTCAAACTGTTGGAAATGCCGGTTATGAATTTTACAGTTTTATTAGGACTTTGAATCTACAAGACATGTTTATCTGCAACTGACTCACTTTCACATTTTTTACATTATTGAAGTTCACTAGTTGCAGAAAAAATACAGTGGCTGACAACATTGGTGTGAAATCAGCATGGAGAGAGCTATCATTAAAGCATGAATTTTTTCAAAACAATTATTGATTACAGCAGAGATGCACATTTTAACGATTACTGTCAGTGTTATTAGTACACTTCTAGCACACTAACATGTGTTTATCAATTCATATGCAAATAGCCCTGTTCAGCAGTAGTCATTAATTTTTGCATAACATTCAGCTTTAGAAACAAGAATAAATAAGACTTTGTGTCTCTTATTCTGTCAAAAATATTCTGAGTTTTCTCTTATTTTGTCGAAGAATATTTTGCATGAATTGTCACTGCAAGTCTGCAACACCATTTAAATGATGAATATCTCAAAACAGGTGCGCTTATGGAATTTGCAAGTGAGTCAGGCAAAAAAGTCTCAGACAAAAGCACTGCGGGATGTATGCCACCATCTTAGATGTTGGCTATCATGTTTTGCATGTGTTATTTCAAGATTGTACCTTGATGTATTTCCAGCCTGTTTGAAGTGTGTTAAGCTTTACAAAACAAGAGTTTAATGTGCTGCTTAGTATGGCCTGTGCACAATTTACTGTTTGGAAAAAATAGACTAATGTCAAAACTGGAAATGTATACTTTTTGCGGTTGGTAGCATTACTCATTTGGGAAATGTCATGTCTGTAGTGTGAAACTCATGTTTGATGAAACAAAAAGACAGTTTATTTTAAAGGTCTCCAAATGGAATAAAACCTAAACCTAGTTAAAAAACCCAGTGAGATAAGGACAACACTTTGAGGAATGATCTATTATAAAGTCGCTCCAAACTAGACACAAGTACATGTTTGAAAGAATACGTACATAATTGGCCGAAAGTGAAAAATATTGAAAAGACTGAAAAATTGAAAGATGGTAGAGTATCTGACCAGCTATCAGGGAGACCTGGGTTCGATTCCCTGATCAGTTCCGAATGTTTAAACTGTCTTTAAAGTATTTTGAAATACTTTTGCACGGGAATGTTCTGAGTTTTCGTTGAATATAAAATCTGTCAACTATGCTTTTTATAAGTTTACAGATAATTCATTTACTTCACAGCTAAAAAGTGCCCTTGAAGACTTTGTGTTGCCTCTAAATCAAAGCTATAAAATGTTCATCCTTTTAATTACTTTGCTGTTTTAAATATTGTGGTTGATCTGAAATCTTTTTTATTAAAATATTCAGGCCCTGCTGTCAGGAGGCAGGTTATTTCCTAGTTTCAACATGGCATCCATCACAGTCTACTAACATGGTGATAACTATTAACATAACGCTGACAGCTAATTATAAATTATAGACAGTCTCAAATTAACATCATGTTTCTAAATAAATGTTCAAAGTATATTAGACTTTGTTATTAGTGATGTGCAGTTACAACATTGTTGTGACTTGATTTTATATTTTTGTGTCTACATTTATTATTATCTTATTCTAGCTCAAAAGATATGGTAATTTTTATTTTCAATTTGAAAGCAATAGCCTGTTTTGACAGCTAAGGACATGTTGACTGATATTTTGACACGGTTGATAAAAACGGTTTAAAAGATGGAAATCTGGTATAATCCAATATTTAATATTGTCAGAGCTAAAATCCCATACAGTTTCGCCACACTTGGCTTGATCACTGCCCACAGTGATCAAGCCTTGTGGCAAAACTGTATGGGATTTTAGCTCTGACAATTGAATTTATGACTGGATTTCCGTTTTTATCAACCGTATTATGTTTCCGGTAACGGCTATTCTGATTTTAATCTATATTTGGATAGATATTTAATGAATTCTTTTTGATCACCCCCTTACTGTTGGTTTTAAAAAAAATTATTATTTTTAAATTAAATGCTTGTAAATTAGTTTTTTTCAATGGAATAATGAAAACAAATATTTTCCTCCAAGAGCAAAAGTGAGACTTACAGGTTAAGCCCAGATAATGCTTTTTTTGGCTAAGGTGTCTTGTTAAATTATGTAATAAATTCATTTAAGAATAAAGAATACTTACAAGTTTCAAAAGAACATGGTGATGTAAACAACATCCCAAAATTCCAATGAACGCTGAGAGCAGGATGAAGACACCGACAAGAATGAGAATAATGGCGGGTGTGGACACAAACTGGTTGACTTCATCATATTCGTGTCGGATCACTTCAGCCCAAACTCCAATGATAAGCAGAATAGCACCAATTACCTGACAAAACAACAAATTTGCTATAAAAAATATGAAATAATTGCATAGTATCAAGAACTTATCACATAGAATCTATGACTCGTGCTTGATCTATCGCCCCAGATTAGAGCTTTCATAATCCACCGTAGATGGCACGCATTGAATTTACGGCAATCTGATTGGCCCAGACGGCAATGCGCCACCAAGTGTCGCTGAAATGAACTGCTAGATTAGTACACAGATAAAGTGCGACCCAACACGAAGGTGATATATCGATTTATTGCGAAGTAACTAATTTAACGATCAACGATTGTAATGAAACTTTCAGCTAGATTAAACAAGTGGTCGAACTGTAATTAAATGCTAAAAAACCCCAGAGTTGTGCTTTATTTTTAAAAATATCGTCAATTTTAGCGTAGCGCGGCCGGCGCAGTTGAAGATTCTCATTGATAAGTTCTTGGTATAATCCAATTCAATAATTGAACTACCAACTTTTTCTTCAAGAATCCTTCAAGTTTAACAATTCATACCTTAACTTACATATGAAACAAGGAAAGTGTCCCCATTTACACAAGATGCTTTAAATACAGTTGCCAAATGCTCATGAAAATATTTGATTTTGAAAATTGCAAGAAGAATGGCTAGATGTAGATTTAGAATAACATGGCTGGAATTTCATCAATCAATGCTCTCTTGAAATAGGGAAGCACTACATGACATGAGGTACAATTAAAAAACAATATTTTCATAAAATACAAGTAATTTCCAAAGGTCTGGCTAATATAAATACAATCAGTCATTATTGTTTTCATGAACATTCATTCTTTGAAAACCAGGAATTATCTGAATCATTCTTGCTTTTTTTGTTATGTTATGAATTGGCATTTTTTAAAGGTACACACATCCGTGGTTAACATAGGTTTAAACAAGCGCGTCTGGCTTGCATTTTTTGGCTTGATTCAC
>JAOXYC010196464.1:0-17348 GCA_028565715.1 Phoronis pallida
GAATAAAATGCACAAAGAGAGAGAAGTTAGAGCTGCTATTCTCATTCAGAGTTACTACAGAAGATATAAACAGGTAGGCTGCTTTGTGATTACAGTAGTTTAAACCAAACTACATCTTTTATGAAAGAACATAATAAGAATACTGCTTGAGACATACTTTGAACATGTACTTGTATTGTCTGCTAGCAGTACTATTTTTTTTGTTTCAAAAGGTTTTGCATATGCATGAATGTTGTTATTTATCCAGTTTGAGATGATATTGGAGATAAATTAAATCGAATACTGGACTAAACTTACGAGAAACTTCATTAGTCAGCTTGAAGACCTTGGGATAAGGATGCTACGTTACATAACTTGTAAGTTTAGTCCAGTATTTGATTTAATTTATCTCAAATATCAAAAGGTTTCTCTTGATTTTCATGAAATAAAAAATATATTTCAGAAATTTGAAGAGTAACATCTCATAGTACGGGATCTGTTTATGAAATGCTCAAAAAATGCATGTAAGATTTGGTTGCAGAATTATGTCATCAACATTGAGTGTACCATTTTACCATTCACTCCAAATTCCGTAACAAAATTCTAAAAAGCATGCCTGAGATTTTGGAGAAAATTTAAAATGAATGCGAGTCCTTACTTTTTTATTTTATAGTTTTATAATTTTATATCGGCATGTTTCAACCTAGATGAATTGTTATCTTCATCATGACATCTTCTATTAACCTGACGATTTATCAATTTTTTCCATATACTGTCCACAATGGGCACTTTCTGAGGGATTAAGACCCGCTACAGGGGTGATCTACCGGGTCTGCTATCTTTATGACTGAACTCATTCAGACAATAGCCCTTTCATAACAGTATACTGCACAGTTGGGTAACCTGTAAAGCTCTGCCCTGTTATCAATAGGCCTATTGATTATGTAATCGAGTACCTGAATGCATAGTTTGCTCACAAATATAAACAAGTGACTGTGTATGTAAACACAGGGTATAAAGGCTTGATCGAGAAGACCCCTATACAAGCTCCTCAGAGAACGCCCATTTTGGTCTGCATCCGTTATTCGACACCTTGTGTACATAGTTTGTTTTTAATTGTTAGATACAAACAAATGTTTTGATAATTATATATACTGGTGGCCATCTTTCAAGCGGCCTTCAGGCCTTTAGATGGTCTCCATGCCACATGTTATTTTTTATTATTTGAAATTGTACTTTGTATGTATATTTTACAGGCTTAATAAAACAAATCTTATCTTATCTTATCTTATCTTATCTTATCTTGTTCACAGTACGCCTACTTTAAGAAGATGAGTGAGGCTGCGGTGACCATTCAGAGTCAGTTCAGAACGTACTACGCACAGAAACGGTTCAAGAAAAGCCAGGATGCTGCCCGGATCATTCAGAACCAGTACAGAACGTATAAAGAACACGAGCGGTTCAAGCGCAGTCGCAATGCTGCTGTCATCATTCAACAAAGATTCAGGTACCTGGGGTGTTAAGGGATGGAACTTGAGAATTATTCTACGGAATCCAGAATGGTGTTTTTAAATTTGTTAATCATTTCGAGGCAGTTGTAATCGGCTTATAGACCAATTTTAAGTATTTTATCAGAATATAAATCTTCCTCAATTTCAGTGTGTGGAATTATTAAATAAATAAATTTGCAAATGAAATGTTTGGTTTACTGGCTCCTAATTCTCGGTTATATACAGTTTTATTTAAGTATTTAAAAAAAGAATTTATTGTAATTTCCTTTAAATTATTTCAAGGACTCATTACCAGAGGAAACGTAACCAGGAAAGGAACAAGTCATTGGCTGGCTCCAGGTAGGTCAAAGGTCATGGGTTGTGACTCGATTGCACGTGTGATTAATAATCTGCCAATCCTTGGCTAGTAGTAAAATGCACATCTAATATTGTAGAATAATGCCTAGGGGAGGGATACGCATTTTGATATTACAAGCATTTTGATATTACAATGGTCAACCATATATTTCAATTTAATATGAAGTTTGCAGCCGTTTCTTTTGATTTTTTCGTTCTACATAGAATTTAATATGGCCATCCGTAACTGTCTGAATATGTGTTAAAGATCAAGTGTATTCAGTTTTGAACACTTTTGACAAAATGTTTGAAATGTTGAGACAGCAACTTTAACTAATGATATGGTTATCAAGTAAATGAGACACAAAAACTTGCATTCTATCATCGATATAGTTATAATTCACTTATAAGATCTTTGATTTCCCCAGTTTGTCTCTTACTAACTGCAAGGTATATCTAGACAGCTCGAGTTTTGCATTATGTTCATGAGTTACTGAGTGAACTGCTTGTTTCTGTTTTAGTATGTGTTAGACCAGGTTTGGCCACTGTAATGCTGCGGTTACACGGTCACTAGCGTCGGGTGGAGATTTCGCCCGGAGCAACTTGCGCCACTTTTGTACATCGGTAACACGGTCACTTCGGGTGGAGATTTCGCCCGGAGCAACTTGCGCCACTTTTGTACATCTATTCAGTAAACGAAATTTCCACCCGAAAAAGTGACCGTGTAACCGGGGCATAATATGCACAATACGTAATTCTATAATTCATTCTTGAACGTGTCAATCCAAAGAATTAGTCTATACACTGAATTACATTCTTACCTGGGGATGTTTACTGTTCAAGTGTGGGTGTGAATAAGATATGGCGGAACTTCCAGGATGACAAAATAATTTTTCCATTTTTCTTAAAACTGATGTTTTTGCAATTATTTTTGGTCCAAATTGACGAAGCTTTACTGTTAGCACTTTCTGGAGATGTTGCAATATACATATCCTGAGGTGTCACTTGTTGTGTGTGTGTGGTTATTGTTTGTGTCTGAGTGTGCGTGAGTGTTGACTGTGTGAGTACATAGCACTATACAATTTAAAAGTATAAATTGAGGCTCAACAAATTAAAATTATCAACTTCTGAATTATGGTGTTTCATCTGCCTTTTTTTATGAAAAATGGATATATTCCTCATTATTTCCTTCACAAGTTGTACAAATTAAGGAGTCATTGGATAGTGGTGGGAAAAAGAAAAGAACAGCTCCAAATTGATCAAATTCAAAAGTTGATAATTTTAAATTGCAATGCGGTGATGTCTGTCTTTAACCTAATGATCATTTGCATTACAGTTGATGGTGATGAGGTAATTGATATATTAACTGCGTAGGTTTCTACTCTAGTTAACTTAACTCTATGGTTATTGGTAGCATACTTCATACGGGCACTCATTCTAAGCTGCCTGGTCTGATTGTGTGGGAAAATATGGTCATTAGCACCGATTGTGTTAGGTTGAGAGGTTAAGAAAAGAAATAAATACTGAATTTAATTTTTTTTCCTTTTCCAAGCCAAAAAGGTGCAGTTATCCTGTGCTGGGTTTGCATAGGCTCATACAGATGCTTGTCCCTTGAATAATACCAGTATTTATTCCCAGTTTAAAGTGAATTGGAGCTTCCAATCCCGACTGAAACACTCATATAACAACTGACCGTTGAAAAAAAATGATTCTGACATGTTCATTCTTTGGCAATTTCTATACTGACTTAGATGGATGAATCTGCTCATCTATGAAATCAGAATTCGTTCCCTACGTTAAAAGTATTTCAACAATTAATACTTTGTTTATAATTTGTTCTAATGAAACTAGTGCTCTGACCATATTTTCACCCGAACTTTAGTCAGCAACTTACAGTCAGTGTTACACTAGAAACCATTAATTTTTTCATGGGGCATGGGGTTATACTGTTCACCATATCTTCGTGGTGGTCAATTTGCTTAACATTATAATTAACAAATCTCTATTCCTAATGCTTACATCAGTCTTTTATGGGACGTTTACAATGCATATGTGGTGAGTTGCCGCCTGTTACCAATGGCGATTGCCGTTGTATACCTTTTTGTAATTTTTCCCCGATTTATTTAATGGATCATTCTTATTTCAGTCTCGGAGAATGCACAACTTTTTCTTATTTCTTCAGTTGTTGTAAATTCCCATTTTGAACAGCAATGAGATTGTTCATACATGATCCCTTTTTTTATTACCAACCTTTTCATCAATTAAAATTGTTTTTCATTCTATTGTTTTTATTTTTCATTTTTTCTGATATATTTCACTTTGTTTCCATTCAACAGTTATTTCTGTGCCGTATCCACTCAGGTATAAGCCCAAGACTAAACCACTGGTGTGGGCTTGTAATCAATTGAACCTAATATGACTCCCAATAGTCTTTAATTGATATTTTATCAAAATAGGGGTGGGCGTTTACACGTGGTTGGGCTTATATCCGCTTGCGTAAGGTAGTTTTTTGCATGCTTCGTCCCATATGTTTGTATGGCCTCATTTCATGAAAAATGAGATTTAAAAAGTCCTACTTTTTTACTGTTGCTTCATCTTTTTTGGTTTTATTTCTGAACTAAAGAATTTTAAAATTAATTATTTTCACCCAATTTAAATCCTTCTAATTACTAATCAGTCACCTAGTCTTGGCATAAGAATAAAATGTCAAAACTCTCAGTTTTGGTATTGTTTATTGTGAGCATTGAATTCTGCTCACATTTTAACAATTTTTGAAAAAAACATGTAAAGGAACATAAAGCGTTCATTCATTTGATTGTCAATTTCTATAAACTTATCTTTATTTAATCTTAGAAAAGGAGCCGACATTATTTGATGAGTTGGTTTTGCTTCGAGCAAGAGTACTCCTAGCTACTACAACAGTATGGATTACATCAAACGTTTATGGTAAAACAACTATTCAATTTCAATTAACAATATTTTTCTTTCATCTCAGCTCACAGAGGGGACCAGCATGTGGAGTCCAAACTACCCAAACAAGTGAATCCGTGGAGAAAGGTGAAACTGGCCTGGTAAAGAAGCAAGAGGATGGGGCTAACCAATCAGGAAAGAAGAAGTGAACATGTGGCTAGGAGCCAGCCAATCAGGAAAGAAGAATTGAATATTTGACTAGAATTCAACCAATCAGGAATGCAGAATGGAACATGGGACTAGGAATTGATTACATTTAACCGGGAGCCTGCAAATTAGAATAGAATAATCAAGCATTTGCTGTTATGGTGGATCTTGTAAAATATGAGAACTTCTTTAGCAACACTTAAAGGGGGTTGCCAAAATGTTAATTGTGAAAAAAGTGAAGTGAAGAAAGCTCAATTAACTTTCCCAGATTGGGAGATCAAGAGGTTGAATGGTCTATACATCCTACTGCCTTCATTCTGTAAAAGAGGAGGTTACAGGGCTTAACCCAAGATGTAATGTACATAAGACTGATGATGATTGGGAACTTAGATTGTTGAAACATTCAGCTGCTTTTGTACAGTATACTGTTGTAAAAAAATACAATTTTTAGTATAGAAAAGTTTTTTTCAATGATCTTTAACCAGTGAGTTTAGTTCTGAAACTTCCATCTTTTCAAATCTAAACCCATATATTCATTCATGCATTTTGGTAAATGATGCAGTGAATATATTTGAGATAAGAATACCATTATGAAATGTGAATGAATGGATGTGCACTAAGATTAAAAATCTTTCCAATTTTACTAGGAGATGTGCTTTAAATATTTGCTAAAAATTATTTTTTATTTTAAGTATGCTGTTAAAATTGTTTAAAGGAATATTTTGGTAATGGAGCTTTACAACATCTTGGAAATGCAGACAGCAAATTCTGATCTTAGTAAACAATGCTCCTAGGCAAGTTGTACAAAATCCGTTCAACCATAGGTCATACTTTCTTATTTTATTTTCATTTTGCTGATATTTTAATCATGAATCTCCTGATGTTGTTCTTGCAGTAAAACAATTGTTAATATCTAAATAAGATTGTTGGTTGGTCTCAGTGTTAATGAAATAGTATGTAAATGGCATATAGCTTTTAAAATCATCTGTGTGTATATTTTGCATGTGTTTGTTTTTTCAAATGATGTTTTGTGCTTTATTGTATATTTTTGAAATTATTTATTTATATTCTTGTTAACAGCAACCTACCCTTTTGTAACTATTGGTTAATTGATTAAAGGCACTAAATATTTAATTTATTACATGTATTCCCCTGACTGTTAGTAAATATTTTGATACTTTTCTTTTTGTCGATCTTGATAATTCTAAAAAATGTAATACTTTTTGCGTTAGTTTTTTTTATCAGATGGTAGTACAAAAATATTATTTTGAAGGTAAATTGTAGTCAAAAAAGATACAAATACTCCTTTTGTGCCAAGGATGGCTTTTTCTACCCTAAGTGTTACCTTAAATTACAAAATATTTTGATAATTTATTAACAAATAGTTCTAAAATTTAGTTATCACATTGACAATTTGCTTCTGTTAAACTGCCCATGAAAAAATTGTGATTTTATGTAAATAGTAGTATTTATTTATGATAAATGATATTTCAATTGTTTCAATCACTGTGATATAAATTGGAAATAACTGAACATTTCTACAATTCTTTTTATTTGTGACATGCTTTAATATTTTTGTGCAAATTACTCCCTTTAACATCAGCGCATCCATAATATATTTTTGTTTCCAACCTAAAAAATTTCATTTTAGGAATAGGTTTCTTCAAATGAGCATGCACATTTGATTATTATAAAAGTTTTGAATATTTTTGAATATTTGCTGGTTTTCAAATATTTTACATATGTTTAGAAGTTTTTTTAATTGTTATTTGAAAAAATCCCAGTTAAGACACCAATCAAAACTTCCAACATAGAAATGTTGGTAAAGTAATGGCCTTGCGCTAAAATGTATTCAAATTCTATTTCATTTGTACCTAAATATTTTTTGAAATTGATATAGCAAAGGAAACATGCTGAAATTTGTACTGGCAAAACATCACCAGAGAAAGCTATCTTTATGTGCAACTAGGTTTTAATATATTTATTGATAGCAAACAATCAAGGTTACAAAAATTGATTTATGTTTTATGTTGATTTCCAATAAGCTTATTTCATAGCTGAAAAATTACAGTTAGAATTTCATCATGGAGTCTTACTTTGGCCTTAATTTTATTTACTAAAATGGTGAATTTCATTTTATCTTCATTTTTTTGGCACATCTATATATTTTGGAATATAGACTAGGACAGACTATTGTTGTTAAATTGTCTAACACCCTTGTGTAAATTTATAAAATGTTTCCTCTGAAAGGAGAGTTGTTATAAGATGTATAAGTTTAATAAAATTGTTGTATTTCGTAAATTGTTTTTTTTTTACTAAAAAGGAAGAAAGCCTTGATTAATCACAGAGTGACTATCAGTTTCTAATCAACATTTTTTTGCAATCTTAAATCTTCAAAAAGTGTTGATTTGGAATGATAGAACAAAAAAGTAGAACTAGGAAGGTTAAGAATTTTATTTTGTAAGCTGGGTTAGCTGGCTCGGCCTTGTTATATTCATATATGTGAATTTACCGTGGTAAATTAAAAAAACCCACACATTGGCGCACTGGCCCTGAGCTAACAAAACAGCTTTGGTAGAATAATTTCAACATAACAATGCATGCAGTAAGTAATAATTTGACGCCAATATCATTGTTTTTCTTGAAGGAGGTCAAAGTCGGGTGTAGCACAGGTTCGCTGTTTTTAAACTTGCGTGTTTGGTTTGCAAATTTTTGGCTTGACACACTCATTCCATGGTGTGCTATTGGTTTCAAAAAAACAAACCGGAATTTCTTTCCGATTTCTAGCAATTTGCACTAAAATAAGAGTGGCAACCTTATTTTGAGCTTTTGAACTAGGTACTTTTGAGCGCTCTTGTTATTGGTGTTGAAAGTCCGACATGTTCTGAGCCATTTGCGATTATAAAAAGGCAACTTTAGTTCATCAAAGACCTTTTTTGACGTTTGAAAGTGCATAGATTGGGGTACCTTTAAAAAACACAAAATTAATAATGTTCATTTTATTGTGTATTTAGAAAGAAAACACTGAAGTTCCAATTGATAAAGTAAGTTAAAAACATAAATATACACAACAGACTTATAAAGCCTTGTGTCTTGAGAAATTGAATTATCTTGTTATAACATTATGTGATCTATTCAAAGAAAAACTTGTTCAAAATATTTTAGAGATTATTTCCAGACTAGACAATTTCCAACAGATAGAAAAGGACAAAGAAATATACATTTAGCACAATATTAATACAAAACAACATCACTTTCAAAGCAAAACTCAAAACAATGACTTACCACCCGTCTGTTTAAAAATATATATCTTAAAAAAGTTAAAGCTGAAACTAAAAACATTCACACACTAAGTCATATACTAGTTTGGCTAGAGGGGATTGACCAGGACAAAGAACACGTTGGATTTCCCGAATTATAAACATGTCATATAGTAATAGACCAACACTTAACATGTGATCTACAACTGGGCCAAGTTTTTTAACTTTTTAAAAGATTATTATTGGTTTGATTAGATTGCTGCATGATGCATTTACCACCGTGCATTTATCAAATTTAACTTAATGCTCCTACTAAATTATGGTTAATAGTTTTTTAAGACTAGGTGCAACCGTTTATTTCATAATTTTTGTATTAAAGCATTTTTACAAAAAATAATAAAAGTAGATTTTTCGAGATAAAATCATGACCAAATTATGCATGTATAAACAATTGTCAGTGACAAGTTATTACCGCCCAAATGGTTAATAGTTTCTTGAGACTAGGTGCAACCGTTTATCCCGGGACGTTTATTTCATGATAACTTGTGTAAGCCTTAGTACAAAAAAATAATAATAAAATTATAAAGTAGATTTTTTCAATCATGAACAAATTATGCATGTATAAACAATTGTCAGTGACAAGTTTTTACCGCCCAAATGGTTAATCGTTTCACGAGACTAGGTGCAACCGTTTATTTCATAATTTTTGTAAGCCTTAGTACAAACAAAATAATAATCAAATTATAAAGTAGATTTTTTCAAGATAAAATCATGAACAAATTATGCATGTATTAACAAATGTCAGTGACAAGTTTTTACCGCTCAAAAGCTTTGGCAATACAATAAAGGAGCAAATATGTGTATTATTTTACAGACAAAAAACCATTAACAACTAATATCATATCAACTGCACTTAGTGCATAAAGAACCGGCACTGAAGTCCTGTGATAACGATACGATACCGTACCTAACCGTACCAAAACTTTTCTGTACCTGTTCAGCCTTAACGGCTCCATAAATTTTCATAAAAAGTTATTAACCTTTCATTGTCTCAAATCATGATAGTACAAGCTACCTCGCTCAACTCATGCTAAAGGCGACCATGCTAAAGGCCACGACTGATCAAAAATGACGAATTGTGACTGGTCAATTTAATGTCATAAATACATTTGGGACTGGAAATGAGTGATGACTTATCTGAGGTGATGATTATACGACGAGTTAAATGAGTTAGCCTGTATTATCAAAACTTTGAACAGTATATTCAACCCATATATGGGTATTTCCAACTTGTTTTCTTGAGCTGAGATTCTTTGACTGACCGGGGTGACAGAAACTTCCAGAGATATGATGGACCACCAGGCTTATCGTTTGTACCTATAACGAAAATAGAGGTTCTAAAATGAAATGGAGTTAAAACAAACTTTTATTGAACAAAATTTTGAATTATCAAAGATAAGCCTTTGATGAGTTCTAGGACTTATAGTCCTCCTTTAATTTGAAATCTGTTTTATCACAAAAATCTATCAATTAGATATGAAAAACATTTTTTTTTTTAGTTTTGGTAACCCCTATTGGGTGCCGCTCAAACATCTCTGACTGAATGTACGTTCACCGAGAGTACGTAGTTACATAAAAAATCTATCAAATATTGCTTTTAATCTTAATGAAGATTTTTTAAAAAAATGTTGAAAATATTCGCAAGTATCTGACCACTTTAATATTTTGCAACTTTATTGACAATACCTTAAGATTGCCCAAAAAAAATTTAATTTAATTCAGTTCATCTGTTGCTGAGGAAATTTAGCTTGTGAAAAAAGTTTCTCATTTGTTTCGGGACACCTGATATATTCACCATAAAAACGAGTAAAATCTTCAAGTTTCGAAATATATTTCCTCACCAAACGTCGAACAACCTCTAATGAAGAAATGAATTTCAAAAGCTAAGGATTCTACTTGTTTTATTATTTATATGTCAGCTCCAGAGTGGACATTTAAATGTATTTCTTTCAACATATATTATGTGTAACACACTGAACACAATTTTAATTGTAACACTGGTCTCCAACCCTTACCTGAAACTCTTGCACCACCAAATGGCTGCTGGTTGACAACGGAGCCAGTTGACTTGTCATTGATGTAGAAACAACCACACGAGTCCCTCAGAACATCAGAGCATTCATTCACAATGGCTCTACAATGACAACATTAGATATTATATTCTCACATGATAAGTTTGTTTCTATCGCAATCTCAAAAGTATTATCGAACATAACACAATCTGACGGATCACTGTATTCATAGGCCCTCAAAAAATCCTCGTTTTTTCTTCGATAACACGTCGTCACTGTTTCATGTGAGAAAAAGAACAATAAACTCATCGTCATTGAATAATAAATTTCTCAAAACTCGTCAAAATCCTCGCCAAAGGCTTGGATTTTGACTCATTTTGAGAAATTATTCAATGACACTAGTTAATTATCCTCTATGTCTCGTACCATTCATCAGAATGAGGCTTGTCTCTGTAAAATGAAATCATTTGCGGAGAAAGGCACAAGTCGCATTTCATTGCACGTTAACATGGTAAGTTGCATTGTTCTGCACGACAAACCTCGATTTTGATTCAAAATATCATCATTGTGATATGCGTCTATTGGCTTTATAAATGCCACGAAATTAAAATTGCATGCATTTTACGAAGCCAATGAATGAAGGATTGTATGATATACACAGACATTTTTAACCACATCTTGGCATATATCAGATAAATATTAACCTCGAAAGGCAGCATCATTAAGCACCTTATTCACTCATCAAAGGATTTTTTTAAATTGCTCAGATTTTTTTGATGTTTTAGTCGATCACTTAGTGTTGGCCAAATAATCACATTCCGGATCGGATTAGCATATTATTAATAATACTTCCAACTTAGTTTTGGAAGTGATTGTAGCAGTTGGTTTTAGCTTTATATATTTGGTTAAACACACGACTATTTTTTAGTTAAATGTTGTCTTAGCGCTTTCATGGTGATGAATGATAAATGGTTTGGGCTTTCGGTAACACCAT
Organism: Phoronis pallida; assembly: GCA_028565715.1. Taxonomy (NCBI): domain Eukaryota; kingdom Metazoa; phylum Phoronida; family Phoronidae; genus Phoronis; species Phoronis pallida. Next base: position 11,270 of record JAOXYC010196464.1, read on the forward strand.
GTAATAGTAAAATAATATTTAAATTCTCAACATTTCGGAACCGTACTGTTTCCTTCGTCAGGAGTTTTCTAACAGTTAGAAAACTCCTGACGAAGGAAACAGTACGGTTCCGAAACGTTGAGAATTTAAATATTATTTTACTATTACATGGTGTTACCGAAAGCCCAAACCATTTATTTTTTAGTTGATGGAGCTTGATAACCGTTTTTTTTTGTTAAAAAAAAGAGCCCTTTCGTCAAGCTGTAGTTCGTGTAATAACTGTCTGAGGGTCAGTATAAGCACACTAAAAATTAAAAACACATAGAAGTTTTAATTTTTTTTTCTATTATGCTCTAGTTCGACATACTGTGGCCATCAATGGCAATACAATAAAACATCCGCGAAAATACAGTGAAAACGGACTATACAAAAGAATTTACAATAACAACAACAAATGTCATATTTAATATGTACTATTTGTGCACTTGCGTCAGTTGCGTGTCCATTCAATTTTGTGTTTTGTTTTTTTTCACTATATAACAGTTAGGAGTGATGGCTATATAATAATTAAAATACAATTATTTTTACAAAAAAGAGCTGCTAAAAATTTGAAAACTGATTTATTTGATTGCCACTATCAGATTCCAAAACACATATTTTATGGGCAGAAAATATGAGGCAATGTAAAACTTCTTAATATGTTGTCATCGACTGAAACAGTAGAACTGATCTGCATTCATTGGAAATTTGACTCCATTCAGATCAATACCACCATGGAACAGTCCACTCAAAACATGGTTTTAAAACTGCATCACCCTTTTCTGAAACAAAATGGGCAATTCCATGGCTTTCTAATGAGTGGATGAGTTCACTAATACACCATAAAGGGGTGTGCAACAATGCTTACATGATCACAAGCATACATACATTGAGTATGCTGAAGTATGTTGAGTCAGTGAGGTATACAATGATCAGGCCAAGGCCAATCATTGTGTGGGTGACCTTAGCCTTGAAAATGCTGTGGTCACTTACCCAGAATCGTGTTCTTTCGCCAGAATGCAGAGGTCACAGTTGTCAGTGACCCTACAGTCTGGTCTCTGTACATGAGTTCATAAAAGTCACACGCAATATAATCAGTACAGAAAAGGCATGGCAGAGTTTGGAAATGTCATGACCTGGCAAAATACTACCTCCTGTGAAAAGGTGCACAGCGTTGCTCACATAATCATATAATACTGGCTATTTGTACTGAATTACGGGCTGGATTACCTGGATAGCTCAGTTGGTGGGCGATGACTGACCTGGGAGACCTGGGTTCGATTATCTGTTCAGTTCCAAATTTATTAACTTCAAACATGTTTCATGTCAAGTAGATACCATACCCCTGCTTTGATTAAACGTGATGTTCAACACAGGAAAACTACATTCACCACAATTAATTATGGCAAAATGACAACTTATGACTGTAAACAACCACAGAGTGATAGTAAACAACCACAGATAGAGTGATAGTAAAAGGATGGAGAGAATGTGACACTGTTTCTAAGTAGGTCAATAAACCATCATTTGAAGGTCGGTGATGACAGGTCATAGAAATGTCAATAGAAATGTACACTAACAAATATAAATCATAGTCCTTCAAATGTTCATGCTATCAATCATTACAGTGACAGTTGACAAACGTCACTTAATTACTGCTTTAAAGCACTTTTCCAACAGCAGTGATAAGAAGGGTAATAAAAAAGAAAGTTGATGGTATACTGCATATGTTTACCATATGTAAAAAAGAAAAAATCACTGTTTGTCAATACGTCTAACATTCAACTTCATCCTTAAAAGTGAAAATTTAGTATAAAAAATAAAATTCAATGAAACATTGAACAAAGAATCCATAGGTAAAGAAATGCAGATATCAAAAACCTCAAAAACACCCCTACAAAAATAATCCAGAAGCTCAAAAAACAACAAATGACATCATTGCCACAACATGTTAAACAGGAGCAAACCAAAGGCAAATTTCACAACAAAACTGCTCAATAGTAAACAAAGTAGATAGCAAGGTTGCCAGTTTTAACAAACAAACAAACAAGTCACATTTTTGTAAACAGTTTGTTTACAAATTCAGCCTAGCAGAGGTCAGATTAGGTTAGCAATGACAAACCAAGGTCGTTTAGAGTAGTTTAGCATTGAACGTGTAAAGCTGAGAATCCAAGGCCACTTTTGTCATGATGAGCGATATTCAAGGATGAATACTATATGTGATTTCTAACACGGCTGGTTTGGAGGTTGCACAGTGCATGACTGAGTGAGACATTGCATGTTATTGGTCACATAGCACTGAAAACATTGATATGTGATCATTGTGTGATTGAGTTATCAGACAGTTTAAATATAGCACAGACTTTATTTAATCTTGCTAAAAATAAAATGCCATCAGGCTCCTTTTTAAAAATAGTCTTATATCAAAAGGATAATTAGTAGACAATTACTTATGATTAGTTCTTAAGATTTTTAGTAAGGTGTTAATTTGGGTCAAGTATATTATTTTGCCTGGTAAAATACAATGCGTTGTATATTTCTATTGCAAAATATTGGAGTGATGGAGTTATCAGACAGTATAGAACAGAGCTTCAATTTTTTTCTGAAAATAAAATGTCTGTTTGACTGCTCTCGTTATATGAAGAAAAGTTGATTAGGACTGTACGTATTATTGTAATTTACATTTATAATATACCGGTAAAAGAAAAAAATATTGAGGTTATTTTAGGAACACTTGTTTTCATGAAAATAAAAAGAGAATCAGACAGGGAGTCCCAAAAGTTTGAATCTTTTTTGTTAAATAAACTTTTTGATGAAAATTATACAACATAAAATTCAATTGAAAAAACATCATGTCTTCAATTAAAATGTTTTCATAATTTTATAAAAAAAATAAAATACATGGTCAAAATGTGTCTGACAGGGGATATAGGTAATATAATTTAGTATCAAATCAAATTCCTTGGAGTCCATTAAAATGTTTCTTATCAAACAAAAGGAATGAATAAAGAAAGAAAAATCAAATTGTTCAATTTCTTAATAAGATCATTTGAAGTCGAGGCAACAAAATCCATTTTAAGATAGTGAATTAAGCCAAATCACATTTTAAAATGACAACATAAAATCACATTAGAATTTAAATTCTAAGATCGAACTTAAAATTTTCCTGAAAATCAACTTTTGTTTGGAAATATTCTATTGTAAAAAAGAATTTCTCCCATGAAAAGTATTGTTTTACGTAGCTACTGTGGTTATGGCTTATCATGTAAATTCCGCTCGGGAAGCCATATCCGCCATCAAGATTTACCGAAAAAATTAAAAATCATGCTTATTGCCTCTGTGACACACATTCTGTTTAACATAGCATTTGTTGTGAGCGTGTAAAATAAAAAGGACAGTGCACGTGAACATGTCGTGTGCGACGAGACTACAACAATGATAGACAGTCAATTCTTGAGTTTTTCATGTTTTTATAGATAATGTTTGCACCTTTTCATTCAAAATGCCAGTATTTGTGGTTTCATGGGAGAAAAGGGATATTACATTCGAAGTCATGGATATGTTGTTTCTCAAAACTTGTGATAAATTTTTTTAAAATCCTCGCCCAAAAGCTCAGATTTTAAAAAATGTATCACTCATTTTGAGAAAGAACATATTCCATGACTTCTCATGTAATATCCCCTATATTATTCGTATTAGATGTTAGTACACCCCAGTGTTCAAAGTTTGAAGTATTTACTTTTCGGACATAAATTAAATCCAGCCCTGTTTGACCAATGCTCCCCCTATTGGTCAAACTAAAGAACAACATAAGTCAGCTTAAAGTCCTTGAGACAAGGACGCTTTGTTACCATATATCAAAGGTTTCAGTTCTAGTATTCAATTTAATTTAACTGCATTCCATGAGATTTCAAGACAACATCATGACTCACAAATTGTCAAACTTACCTATCCTCTGCAAACACAGAGCCCGTCAGCGAGAATGGCGAGGTAGTGTCCACCAGATCCAACACTTCTCTATATTCATCGTCCATATAAACATATACTGATAATACTGGCCCAAATATCAAACTTACCTATCCTCTGCAAACACCGAGCCCGTCAGCGAGAATGGTGAGGTAGTGTCCACCAGATCCAACACTTCTCTATATTCATCGTCCATATAAACATATACTGATAATACTGGCCCAAATATCTCCGTTTCCATAATCTTATCACGTGGGTCTTTGGTTTCAATGATGGTGGGTTGAACGTAGTATCCAACACTACAAGAAATTCAAGGAAATTTTTTATTTAAAATGGATGATTTTTCCAATAAGGTCTTACAATTACAAAACAAAGGTGAACCTGACATGAATGTGACTGGTTGATTTTTCTCTAACATTACCCATTCGATGAATAGATCTGATCCATTATTCTCAGAAGATAAAAGCTATTGACTGCTCCTTGTTCTAATGACTAGAGGTTTCTCTGAATCATAGGAGCCTAAGGCAATATCTGGTTTTGAGACTAGATCCAGTTCCAAATTTTGAACTGAATCTAAACATTCACCCTTTGATAACTTGCCGATAAGCAGTTGAGATGTTAGCAGTGGGAACTTCCATTGTTCATAATATCTAGGCAGAGGGCGCCTCTGCATGATGGACTACAACTAGGTGCTGTGGCCCTAATAGTTTATACATTTTAGAAAGTCACAAAACTATTTCAAAAAGTATGTCTAACTTTATTCCAAGAAAAGTCCTCAGAGTCTTTTAAACAATAAGTATCAACGACGGATTTCCGACTTGATAAGAAATTTACCAGTGAGTGAATAATCTAATTGTTACCTAGCTATGGAAATTCAAAAGCTTGTCCCCAAGACAATGGTGTCTGCTATTTTTACTTGCGTTTACTTCCTTACCGAGATGCACAATTTTCAATTAAGATTGCATGAAGGGCATATATTGCCCGGCAGTTGTGCTATCACTGATTTTTGAAGTTTTTGTGCAGGGCCAATTTTGAGGTATCGGTGCAAAATTTCCATAGCTTGGTAATAAATGAAAGAATTTGTTATATAACCCTACCTGTCGTCGTATGTTCCTCCTGCTAACACAGTTAAGTTTGGTGATGAGTGAGCGTAATCTATCCAACCTTTAATTCTTTCAAATGCCTGAGAGACAAAGGTATGATTAATTTTTTCCTGTATTCAAATTTATCAATTTTGACCAGTTAAAAGCATAGTTACATTTAAATAATAATATTTAATCAAATTCATTTTGCGCTTTATCTATAAACTGCTTCAAAAGCAAACTGTTTGTCGGAGACAAGTAAGAGAAAATCTTTTTTTTTATAAAAATCCCACGTCAAATATATATGTTTCACTTACCTTTTCATCTATCACAGCAGATAAGAAGCTAGATGCATCAAGGGGTGACCCCACTTTGATTTTGGCCACCTCTTCAACCAGTCGAGACCTGATTTCCGGCCAGAGGGATTGTGGGACATACATCCGTGAGCAGGCTGAGCACTTCTGACCACTGTATTCAAATGCCGAGAGTATCGTGCCATTCACAACAGTCTCCACATCGGCTGACTTATGCACAAAATGAAAATTCTTGCCTCCAGTTTCTGTTAATGAAGAGAAAAATTCTTAGGCTTAAAGATTAAGGAATATTCTGTTTTCTTCGCATGGTCAACAAAAATAATCTAAGGACCAAGTAATAATAGATTTTGAGGACAAAAACTTGGCTTACAACTATTCTGTTTTCTCTGTTTTATTGTAGGCATGGTACAAAACCTAGTATAAAATTGAATTGAAATACATAGGCTTCCATTTGGGATAAAGGCTTTACATTACTTAGCAGGCCATTGATGTGTTAACATGGGTACGGAAATCATTCAAAAAATTTGCATGAAAGTCATTCAAAAGGGTTTTATAAAAAAACAAATGAATTCAAATTCTAGATGATTGCATTATAAGCTGAACCACAGCCTTTCAAGAACCAATCTAATGCTGTAGTAAAACTTCATCTCCTAGAATAGCAAATTAATATATACGCTACTCAAAATGCACAAAAATCTC
>JAOXYC010196465.1:0-11873 GCA_028565715.1 Phoronis pallida
TGGTTTGCGTGAAAAATCTGTGCTCAGCGGTTTGCAGTTTAACATTGAAAAACACTGTGAATCATGCAGTAAAAAATGATCTCATGTTACCGCCAAGGTAGAAGCCTATATTCTCTTTGGGATATATACTAAATATGTTTTTTAGTTCTGATCATCAATGGATTCTGGGCCGTTATCGTGAACACAACTTCACAAGTTCACATTTCCACATTTATGATTTATGCAAACACTTTTTAAGAGACTTAAATTAAGATAGTTTTCTTAGTTAACGCATTTTGATTGAGCCCAGCAACTAGCGCCATCTATTCTATGACGCCCTTTTGTTTTTCCGGTTAGAAAAATAGTTTACTTCGTTGTCGTCTGACTTTTTATCGTGTTGAACTTTCCGTTAAAAAAAGAACATTTCTCGAATATTCTGGTTCATTCTTCAGACCAATCACCGCGGTCGTTTTTAAATCAGCGCGGTTAACATTTAATTTTGTTAATCACTGCGATGATTATACCCTATGCCATTATGGAAACACTGTGGCGCGCTAATCTTTTAACGGCAACAGTGAGATCTTCTAATTATGAAGGGAATCGCCTTTGATTGATGCACATTGACCATAGTGACATCACTACATTTTTTGCTGCCAGATTACACCATCCCACGTTAAAATGTGTCAAATTGCCATTCATTTAGACTTTTTTGTTGGCCCTCAACAGTGGCCTTTGCTGCCGGCTTGGTATGAATTCAACCCGTGGAAATTAAGTGGCTTTATTTATGTAAGTTTTAAAATCATAAAAATGTACAATTTTCAATGAAACATCAGGGAAGAGATTTTGAGTGAAATATATGCTAAGTATGTCAATTGCTGGTTCACCAATTAATACAGATTCAGTAGTCCTGTTACTGGCTAGTGTCTGCTTAGTACGCGCTCACATGTCTTTAAAAAATCTTTAATTATTCATGCTCTTCTTGCCATTTATGTTTCAGAACACTCATCAACTACCAACAGACTCGAGGGACACGCAGGCGGTCAACGTTTCACTACACAATATGGAAACCCTGGTGGAAGAAACGAAAACTCACACATGACCCATTCACAGATATCAGTCATGAAAACAAAGAGTTTCTGCAAGAAGTTGTAGCTGATAAATATTCACACATCAAAGATAGTCCTCTGAAAGATGCTCCCTGGGAAAGGGGCCAATGGACTTTCAGACCACAGTGTGTATCATAATCATTTTAATATTAAAACAGGAGCCCACGCTTTTATTCTATCTAGCTCAAGTCCTGATTTTTTGGAAGGTTAACATAGTTTTGAAAAAATGTCAACCCATCAGTAGTTTAATGCAAGGCATAATGCAAGATCCATCACACTTTTGTTTTTGAATGAAATCCTCTTTCATTGTCAATTCACAAATTGTTTCACAACTTGAAAGTGTTTCAAATTTTCCTTCAATCTTTAAACGAATGAACTGTGTCAAAATGTTTAAAACTGTTTTATTCTTCCCAACATTTACCTTAGCAATAATAAAATAAGTGATTAGTTTCATTTGTTCACATAGTTTTTTTGCAATAATGTACTCTTTTTTTGCAGGACATTCAGGACAGGAGTCCTAGCATTGAAGATTGGAGTGGTACCACAATGGACAAAAGAAGGCAAAAAGTTCTACACTACAATGCTACAGGTCAGGGCTATTGTCAAAGAAAATATAGGATGATATATCAATCACACATATACCAGACATTTGGTAAAGGTCAAAAACCATATTCTAACCTGTCACCGATTTGAATTCAATATTTTTTGTTTCATTTCAGTACCAGAAAATGCTGTTGGGATATTTTGTACAGAAATATGGGGTACACATTTAATGCAATTAGTTTAAAAAAAATATTTGTTCGTTTGTTTATTTATTGCCTAAATGGAATTGTTTAAAATCACATGTTTCTTTTCTTGTTTTCAGATACTAGATAACCATGTTGTTGACTATATGCCACCTGAGGAGTTTGCCAAATCAGAGAGTTGTAAGGATGAATGGAAAGGTCGTGATAATAAGGGGAAATATGGGCTAGTTATTGTCGGTGCTCTAAGCAGTGATCCTCACATGGTATGCTTCATAATCAGCTAACGTTTTGAATGTTATTATTATCAAGTTGATTTTGAGACAATGTGTATTTTAATACGTTTAAAAACGAATCTGCCTCACCACACTGTGTGTATCTTCTTTGGCAAAACAAGAGTCAAATAGAGAATATTTAATTAGAATTTATTCTAAGTGATGTGTAGTCAAAGGTTAACATGACTAGATAGCAATGGATTGAATGTGGATTTTCTCATAAATGCCCTAGCCTTGTTTGATTTTTCAACTTAAAGATAGGCTTAATAAACCCTATTTGAATCGGTGATCCCCAGGCCGCAGAAATGTTACCTCTGCCTTTATTTGGCCCATACTTGTAAAGACATCAAATAACCTTTTTCAGTCCATTTTGTCTTCGCCGCTCATCAAGTTGTGTCTGAACCGTGGACAACATTAACAAAGAAGATGAAACAAAATTAATATGTGAAATTGGTTTTGTACTTAATATTATTTTGTCTTTTTCCAGTTCAACCCCACCTACAATTCTCTATTCAAGAAAGCTGGAGTTCCTCCAAAAAGAAAGCTAGCAAAGTTCTTAGTCACACCAAATGCAAAAATTGAACCAGGTTAGAATTAACCAGGAGGTTGTATTGAGATCTTATTTCATAGTTGATGCATGTATTTGTTCTTCTGTTTTATTAACTGTATTGTAATCCAAATTTTAAAAGATGGAAGACCACTGATAAAGAATTCCATAATCACGACCACTGAAAATTGAGTTTAAGTAAATTTTTTGGTGTCTTTTATCATCGAATATAAAATGCAACTGGATATTATATTAACGTTTGTATGGATTTTAGCAGTTGTTTTACTTTTGTTTTATATAATCAGTTAGCATCTCAGATTTTAATTCAAGCAATTGTTTATTTAGGTACACCACTAAATGTCACACATTACAGAGTCGGTGATTACATTGATGTGTATGGGAAAACGTAAGTACAACCTTCAATAAGACATTATTGCCAGAACTGACATATTTTTCAGTTTAAGTGATTATTATTTTTTTAATATCCAGAACTGGCAAACATAATGATTATGAGGCAAGACTTTGAACAAATTATCTTTTTTGAAATGTGAATATTTTCTTACGCGTGCTCAATTGTGAGTCTCTAAATTCGTTACGTGGAACAGAACATAACTTTCACAGGATTTTTGGGTTCTTTTGACTTCATTCGAACCCTATTGATTTCATTAAATTTTAATTTCCAACTTCAATGCTGAACTTTTAAAGATAGAATGAGGTAAGTACATTACATAACAAAATACATTTTATGTTTGCAGGATAAGTCATGGGTTTCAGGGAGTTGTGAAGCGTTGGGGTATGAAGGGAAATCGTGCGTCACATGGTACTACAAAGAGTCACAGGCGACCTGGGTCCCTTTCAGGAGGGGTAAGACAAAGTCACATACTGGATTGAAATTGAACAGTTTTATGAATCAAAAGCTACCATGCAAATTGAAATGGCCACCTCATTATATTAGTACAAAAAATCACATAACATTCCATATTTCATGCCTCATTATTATTTGATACTATGCAAGTCTTAGTGTTGCATATTTGATGCAATAAAGCTAACTAAATACCTTTTGTAATAAAGCTGTGAAGATTGAGGTAAATCGTGTACACTTTTGCGCTATATCACGCGTCTGGGGTTCACTTCTTCATGTAAGTTCTGATAAGCCCTCAATTAAAGCACTTTCTTGAATGTGACAATTTATGGGAAGTAACTAGTATTTGTATTGATTTGTTCACAGAAAGATGGAAATATCTGGAAGGGTAAGAAGATGCCTGGTAGAATGGGAGGTGACATGAGTCGACTGAGGGGTTTACGGGTATGACTAGGTTTTGTTACTTTACTTATAGTTACTATCTCTGGGTTTTAAACCTTCAAACATTTGTTGTAAAAAGTGTACAAATCTAGGGTTTAAATAGATCAACAAAAGTTCTGAACTTTGAAAGCATAAACAATTTGTTAAGTTTTTTTGAGAAAACTAAATTATGAAAAAGAGAGTTTTTTAAAAAAACGCTCTTGCACATCACAGTATTTGAATCTTATTTTCTCAAAAACTGCATTCTGTTGGAAACTTTGCCTTTTAAATCCCAGATTTTAACACTTTTCATAATGAATGGATTAGCTCAGTTGTTGGTGCAGATTGAAGTCTGTTCTGGGCCATCCTTTGTGCCTTTAAGCAAGAAACTATACTCTGACATGGCTCCAGTCAATACTGCTAGGAATGACCACTTGCTCCCTTGAGAAGTAACTATCTTCCTTTCCAGGGGGAGTTACCTAACTGTCATCTCCTCACGCCATAGAACCTAATGAGAATGTGCATTACTTTGAATTTTTAAAAAAGGGTTTTAATTAAAATTCATTAAGTATTTGATTTTCAATTCAGGCCACCAAGCAAAACTCGTCAACGCATAAGCCAACTTTGCATTGGTCACTTTTGTGCGTGCCAAGCCTTGCATAACGCTTGTCATTTGTAAAAGTCACCATTCGCTGTCTGTTGGTTTGATTTTCACACTTAACTCTTTTTGCTATCTCCGAAACTCAATATTTCATTGATTTGTTATTTCAGATATGGAGAGTCAACACCCAACATAATATCCTGTACGTCCATGGACCAAATATCCCTGGCCCATGTCATTCTTATCTCAAAGTAGTGGACAGTGTTCTCTTCAACCGACGAAAACGGCTTCAAGAAAATCCCCTACCTTGTCCGACGGCATACCCAGAGGATTTTGATGGACCACTGCCTGAAGAAATCTTTCACGAAGATCTTTTCCAGTTTTCATCAGAAAGTATTACATATGCGGATACAGCTAAGTAATACAGTGGCCATGATATTTATTATCCCTTTTAAAAAGTCTTGTGTCTTGGATACCAGGAAAATATCAGAAAATGTCTGCTGAAAAGATGGCTTATTCAGAACACTTTAAAGTGTTTGATTTAAATCAAGGTTACTGATTTAAGTTGCACCACGAACATTAGACTTGGTTTCATAGATTCTGTCTCAACTTATGGTATTTCTACAATACATTGAGAACCAAATATAAAGTTGGAAACCCTGGTGCAATACGGCACAAAACAACGAGTCACAGATATGTTTTACTTTAATTTCTGTTTAAATGTAGCAGTTAAAACTAACCAGATGTCTGGAAATAGTTTGTACTCAACAATTGAGGAGCTTTAAGAAAGAAAATGGTGTCAATTCCTTTTCCAAAGTCTCAAGTTGACCATTTTTGATAAACATTTTTTTTCATAAATGCGTGTAATATTAATCCAATCAAATAACGTTAAAGGGCTAATCATGTTTAGTTGCAAATTAAATGTGTGATTGGAAAAAACGTAGTTTAAACTGATAATGTTAAAAAACTTTGAAGGCTTTTAATTTAGAAATTGACATGGAATATTGTAAATTTAAGGCAACCTGTTATGAATTGTATAAATAAAAAAGATGTACGTCAAGTAATTATTTTTTATTATATTGCAATTTTTAATTTTCATTTCAACAGTATAATGATAACATAAAATTGAGCAAATCATGAAAGTTAAGCATAAAGTGTTACCACTATCCAGAATGACTTTGAGAAAGTGACTAGATCCGTGAACATAATTAAAATACAAATTGTTCACTATTGTATATTCTATTGGATAATCACTTTATAGTTATTTAAGTTTACATGCATTCAAATAAATATTGACATTGAAGCCACAAACTGAACCAATGTAAGCTAAGTTCTACTGAAAGTCAATGGCAGACTGGTTGATAAAGAGATTTTGGAATTCACAATCTACAGATATTGAATTTACCTATTTTAAATTGAATTGACTAAAATTTCTACAAATCTTGTCACACATGGCTACAATATAAATAAATCAAACATGTCCGGAGAGTGAGGATTTTAGTTTGAACTAAAATGATTCAGTAATTTTAATTCAGTTTCACAATGGAACCTTTGTCATATGTATTTAAAAACAATGTGAAAAATTCAAATGATGGTAAATAACTATTAATCACGAATGAAGATGATATAAAATCACAAATAAACTGAGATCATGTCATTCACAATAATTAGTCCTAATTATCGACATAAAAATAATTACATATCAATTAACTTTAAATAACTATGATTGGTAAAGAAGAATAAATATGATAAATTTAAAGACAGTAAAATTTGGATTTCAGTTTACTGGGTATAAATATATTAAATCATCATTTTTATTTACTATAAATCAAACATATTGGGAGAGCTAAGAGGTGATTGGTCTGTACTGATGTCTTGCAACTCGCATTCATTTAGACCCTGGTGTCCTGTGTCTGTGTTCTGTTTCAAATAGTTTTTTAGAAGATGTTCAACATTGTGATATTTGGAGTCCTGGAAAAAATGAAATAAGACTTTTATTAGAAATCCAAATTCTTTTCTCTGTCGATAAAGTTAGGTTGATATTGAGGGACATACACTTGGTTAATTTTTCCAAGCTAACCTCATTCATAGTATTAAAATAAAATTTAAAGAAACAAATTCTCAAGTGTAAAGTCAACATATTTTAATATTTAGAAAAGCTTCAACATGAGAGGCATGTAAGTCTAAAATACAGCGTTTCATCATTATATTAAACCTTATTACTTGCTTCATTCTTTATCGAAAACAGTTTTAATACATTACTGCTGATCTCAGCTTTCAAATAGGCTGTCTGAGATATTTCATTGATTCTGAAATGGCCTCGCGTAAAGTTTTTGGACGTAGCATTTTTGTATGTTCAGGTGAAGGTGGGATTCAATTCATAACAAAAAGGCCAAGCCAATTGACCTCATTCAATAGTTGATAATTATATGATCTTTGTAAAATGGCAAATTTTCAACTGACTAATCAGTGCAATAAGACAAACGGCTAAAACATTTGTCATTTCATCAAGTTCATCAATAATAAACCATACAAACTTGAGGTTTAATTTGTTAATTTTGATTTTATAAATTGAATTTTCAATCATATTAAATTCTATATATTTACCTTGATATTGAGTACAGAGACAATATAACTCAATCGTACAAGCCTGCCATGTGCCTCAGGGACGTAGAAGTAACGTTTACCCTTATATTCGCCATCTGTGTCACCCACTGAAACAAAATCCATGAATCAATTACTATGAAATTTTTCAAATTTTGAGCAAATAATGAACCAGGTGGAAACATTGTTATTTGGAAGTTGATGGGTTTGTTTACATTGTCAGAGACCTTGTGTGGCTAGTTGCAAACCTGCTGCTTTCTTGTTCACCAACACATGGTCAAACAAAAATAACCACTACAACACAAGAACTTAGGAATCTCAAAAAGTTTCTTTTTTATCCATCACTGACATGTTACTTGTCTGTTAAGAAACATGTCACTAAGTGGCTTATGAGAATCTTTACTTGTACGCAACATGTAACTAGCTGCCTGTAGCCTGGACATTCTTAATGCAACCATTTAACAAGACAATGCATTGTCTGAATATTTAACATCCTCATACTTGATGAAAATGGAAAGGGCCTCGTCGCTTATGTTGTATGAAAAGAAACTTGTTGCAATCATGTTTTGTTGAGACAGAGTTCTCCCACAGTAAAGTTTGGACAGTTTACCTGCTGCGTCCATTCTGAGACCCACATGAAGTCTATGATCGGCATATTCCTTGTCTACTGTACCAATGAACCGCACTATTCCATGGAAGTTCTGGTATTTTACTGGCATATCTGGTAATGGAAAAATGATAAATAAATCAGAAAGATGATTAGTTGATTACATTTAATACATATTTCTGTTGTTTTATTCTTCTCAGATTTGGTCATAATTTTATACTAACTTAAATTTACTTACAAAACAATTACACAGCTGGTGGTAATTCAGGTATTTTATATTTAGTATGAAATAAAATATTTTTATATAAAATCTTCAAACAAATGAAATGGACTTCAGATAATTTCAAACCAATTATCAGAAAACCACAAATTCATTGTTTTTCAAACTTGAAATCTTCCTTACTCATCTCTCTGTGTTTTCTCCTTGTATAAACTGGTTTGAGTGGCAACCTCACTATAATACGGTCACCAACTTTAACGAAATTAGTTGTGAGTTGATCCCTCTCCATTGCTGACAAGCTTTGTAACGAAAGTCCTTCATTTTTACCGCTAGTACAACTTTCTGCCTGCACTGACCCCGAAACTGAAGGGGTGTCGGTCCTGGCCGAGATTGGTCTTGAACATAGCCTAGGGGAATTTGGGTGAGATTTTTCTTTCAAGTCTATTGTGACTTCATCTGTCACTGATGGGGTTTTGTTTCGAAAGTTCCTAAATGTTTTCATATGACTGTTCGGTCGCACAACAGCAGTTTTTGGCCGGTTTCTCGTTCTTTGGGACTTTTCATAACTATTATTGTTCCGTCGTGTCATTTCATCGGTTTTTAGAATTTGTTGGAACAGTTTATTTTCTTTTGAATTGGGACTTTTTGAAAAGAGCTGTTCATCACTCTCTTTGTATTCATTGCTGTTTCTCTCACTGGAGGATCTCAATATGACACCATTTTGCCGCGTTGTCTCATTCGTGCACTCTATTGTACTTTCACTCAAATCTTCAGAATCATCGCATTCAGAGTTGTTGTACAGGGACTGAAAAAATAACACATTTTTTTACTCCACTTCTTTTGAGAAATATTAACTAAGTTCTCCTGTCAGCAGTGATGTGTTTGAACAGCACTTTGACCAAAAGTATCTTTTATATGGTTGCACCATTGGCTAATTGCATGCATACTTATGCTTTGGTTAAAATAACGCACTCACGTTTAACAATCACCAACAGTAAAAAATTGTGAATATTGATACAAAAATTAGAATACAAATAAATGGATGCTTAGATGGTAGAGCATCTGACCAGCAATCAGGAGGCCTGGGTTTGATTCCCAGATCCTTTCTCAATTTTTCTGTCTTCAATATTTATACAAAAATTAGTGTAAGAAGTTTGGTTTTGCAACAACACACAAATTTTGGAATAGAAATGAAATGGCATGTTGGTAAAAATAATTGAAATATTGGCACTATGGTAGATACACGCTAGCCTTGTGTTTTTTTGAAAAATTAAAACATGTTTTATAGGTCCGTTTTAAGTAAAGCTGACTATAAAAGTATGTAAGTCAACAAACCTTTGTACTGGGTATGGGTTCAGAGAAGGACCTTGTATCAGCAAATATTTTCCTGCTCTGAGTTGGAGATTCTGAATAAGGTAAACTGCTTCTGATGTTTTCATCGTATTTTGTTTTTTGCGGATAGGTAGCCATGAACTTTAGCCGGTCGTAAATGCGGTCAATTTTTTCTGACAAGCAGCTATCCATGCTACCATTATTGCTGTTGTTATTGTCCAAGGCCTCAATGACATCCTGCAAGAATTTAGATATAATATTTTACTTAGACCTTGAATTGTTCATTCATTTACCTAATTTAACGACTTTAAATCATAAATTTGAGCAGAGACACCAAGAATATTATAAACTTTTATATATAACATGATTCTCAGAAAAGAATCTTTTTGGCAAAACACAAAAATATTAATCATACATTCATAAGTTATATGAATAGTCTTACATGAAATAAAAAATCAAAGGAAATACACTAGAAATAAAATTATTTTCATTCTGGTAGCTATGGGACTTTTATTTTTCTTACAGCTAAAAGTGGAATATTTCAAGTCCAATATGAGGAATGGATAGAAGTGTCAATATTTCATTATATTAAACACACTCTGAACTTATCATTTAATATGCACCAGGTGACAAATAAGATTTTATAAAATAACCTACCCTTGCAAAGTCAAGTGCTTGTGATTTCTGTATAACAAGTGTATCCTTGCCAACCATTAGACTCTTCAATGTTGTTGTTTCACATTTTGCAATATGAAGCTCATTTTCTACCTTTTGGAACTTGGAAACTTTTCCATCCATAGCCTATGAATGCAATAATTATAATAAGTGTTGAAATAATCCCAACTGCAAGACATTTAGGGTGCTAAAGTTTGGCCTGAAACATTGTTAGCACCTGTTTCGGAATAAAATAAATAATCCGTTATTTTCAAAATATTGATAAATTTCTTTGTGAAATGTTTCTTATGCAACAGTGAACTGTCAGTAGTGTGCACTTAATTCATTATCTAAATAGGACTTGCGACAGGAAACACTTGTATGAAAAAATATATCTAAGCTTGACTGATCCAATTTCAGTACACACCTTCAGTTTTTCCTTGGCATCTCTGGAGCTCTTCCTGGCCGCATGAAGCAGTAATGATTTATCTTGAAGCTGTTTCTGATATTCACTTATTTTTTCATCCTTTTCATCAATTTGACTTTTAAGCCTGGGAATGCTATCAAGCAGCTGGAAATATCAAATAATATTATGTAAAATGATTGGCATTCAAAATTATTAAGATATTCAAAGTTAAAATTCTAACAAAATAGCCATTGCAACATTGGAGTACAACTGAAACATCATAGCAAGAACTTTTCATGGTTTTGAACACATTTTTAAAGAAGACTAATTTTTAATGCTTTGGAGGGCCAATGATTGCACTGTTTAACACAGCTTGCCAATTGGTCATCAATTTTTAAATGAAGCCTTTTGTATATTGTAATATCCTTTATTTTATCAAAAAAATAATGCCACTTCCCTAGTACTTATTTTACCTGTTCAATTTGATCATTTTTCTTGAGCTCTTCGAGGACTTGTAGTTTCAAGTCTACCATTTGGTCTTCAAGTGCTTTTACTTTGTCATTTGATTCCTTTATTTCCTTTTTGTAACCCTCAACTTCTCTGGCGACATGTTTCAATTCATTTTCTTTCTCACGACAATCTGACCTAATTTGCAAGAAAAATAATACATTGAGTACATAGATTAAATTTTTTTTAACAATGTTTCTTATTTTGATTGAAAGAAACAAATTAGAAAAAAGTAATAAAATCAAACTTATGGCACAGTATATCTGGTGATCAATTACATTTTGTTTAAGACCCATAATGCATTTCAGAAAAATTGTCCTTTGCAGCAATGCATAGTGATTTATGGCAATAAATATCAGCAAATTGATATTAATGTGCTCACTTTTTGAAGCCATAAGCATCAGCTAACAGAAAATAATTTCAAATGATAGTTTTGATTCTGATAATTAAATAAAATTCTCATGTGCACAACACTGTATACAATTTTAACAAGCATCTTGCATTTGTGTATTAATCATAATTTTTTAAAAAACGAGGATTAAGTCCCCATCATAAATAAATTATACACTAGAATAGCATAATCATATAGTAGGCTGTCATACAGTCTGTTGCCTCTAGGACCCAATATAACTTGGGTCCTAGGTTACCTAGACTGTTGAACTTACTGTGAACTGTCCAGCTGTCTCTGAAGGTTGTCAATTTCTAACTCAGCCTTGTCTACTTCACTGACTGAAAAAGAGAACAACTTTTCCATCTCATAGGCGAAACTTCTTTGAAAAAATAAACCAAATGCTCTGCTTAAATTGATTTTGTGTTTTAATTAAGCAATAAAACTTTGCATAGAATGTCTAGTACATATTGTTGGTCAATATATTGTGTAATCATATAGCACATAAATGTCACACCAACAATGCAGGTAAACAAATTTTCAACTTACACAGCTAACTTTTGGTAATGATCAGTTATCACAATTGTCAGTTTTGATATAGTTTTCATCAGCCAGTTCTAGA
>JAOXYC010196576.1:0-11869 GCA_028565715.1 Phoronis pallida
TATCTCCTTGACGTGGATGCTGGCTTGACGAAACCAATCTCAATCGATGTCGTAGATTCCCTACAGGAGGAGACACCTCTCACTGCGGCATGTCTCAACGGACAGACAGAGGTCGTGGAATTCCTGCTTAGACAACACGCAGACCCGATGAGACGGAATAAGAAGTCCTTTCCACCATTGCTTTGTGCCGTCAAAGCTGGACACTGGGAGATAGCTGAACTACTGCTCAATGAAGGTAGGTTTGGTGTTATTTTGAATGTTTTTTTTTGAAATTCCAGGCATATGACTGTTCCGTGTTTATAGAAAGTAAATATTCACTTAATGATAGATGTGAACCTTTATGAATTTGTTATTTGTATAAGAAGAATATCTTTATTATTTATAGTTATATTGATTTCCTAGTTTCAGTTTTATACAGGTAAAAGAAAACTTAATTTGTTTAGCCTTAAACCAGTTTTGAATTTCTTTATGTTTATGTCTCATGAAAATTAAAAAATGAACTCGGTTCATGACAAAAAAACATGTCTTATTGAAGGTGTGTCAACGGAAGTGACAGACAAGCATGGTCGCACGTCCCTGATGATTGCTGCTGGGGAAGGCCACCTGGGGGTGCTGGAGATGTTACTATCTAGAGGTAACAATTGCAACTTCTTGTTTTAATACGTTTTATCAATTCTCAATGCTCGATTTTGAATGACCAAAAATGTAAGGGCTATTTTGTTGCAGTTTTTCTTGAAATATTTGGAATTTTGGCCAAGGGTTATTCCATAAAAAAAGATTTTTGTAAGGGAAGGGCAGACACTTTTATGTTAGAAAACCACCAATATTTGAACTAAAATTGCGCTTTTATCTCTGCTAAGATCTCTCAACTTCATAAAAACTATTGTTCTGTTGCAGGTGCCTCTGTGAATGAAACTGACAAGGAGGGATTAACTCCCCTGTGTTGGGCGTGTCTGAAAGGTCATCTGCACGCCGCCCAATCACTGTACGAGCGTGGTTCATCACTGGACCATGTTGACAGGAGTGGACGTATGCCGCTAGATCTGGCAGCCTTCTTTGGCGATGCACAAGTGGTAAAGAATCTTTCATTATAAATTACAAGTTTATTTTATCAAATCAATTTTTTTTTGAAATTGTCGGTTTTTGAGGATTCTCTGTATAAGAAAGCAGTTGATTGATTATTGAAAGTATTGCAGTTTCAGCTGCAAACTGGTGGTGGGATTAAAACCCAACTTTCAGAAAACAGCATGTCTGTGTGTCAGACTGTTAACACTACAATCATCCTTGTAAATTGAATTCTGTATGGTGAGAATATATAAATCTGTCTGGAATTTATGTGATTTACCTGTCAGAGTAAAATCCTAGATCCTCGATTTACTCACTGACAGGCAAATCACAAATTCTCACCATGTAACCGTCTTTATGGTTCAATATCTACCTTGATTCTGTAAATTTATGAAAACAGACATTTATACGAATCTATCCGTTTTTCTTTTTTTTTCCAAAGGTCCAGTACCTCTTGCAGCATGGGTCACAGATAGAGCATGTGGATAATAATGGCATGCGACCTCTAGACCGTGCTATTGGCTGTCGCAACACTTCTGTGGTCATCTGCTTCTTGAAGAAGGGTGCTAAGCTAGGTAGGTTTAAAAATACTCTCAAGCTATTTGCTCTATGATCTCGGGGAGTAGAGTGTAATGTGATATTTGAAACATTTTTTCCATCTTGATCGAAACAGGTTCTCACTGTATAGATCTGACATTCATGTTTTAAAATCATATCAAACAAATTATACATACAATCGTTCAACATTTCATAACAAATATTTGGTAGCTCAGTGAGTCGTGGCATTTTCATAATTCACTGTGTATAGATGTCTCTTTATTTATATTTCTCACATGATAAGTTCATTCTCAAATGTATTATTAAAAATAACACACTCTGACGGATCACTGTATTCATACGCGACTCGTTTTTTTCTTCGACAACGCGTCGTCACTGTTTCATGTGAGAAAAGGAACAATAAACTCGTCGTCATTGAATAATAAATTTCTCAAAACTCGTCAAAATCCTCACCAAAGGCTCTGATTTTGACTCATTTTGAGAAAGGTATTATTCAATAACACTAGTTAATTATCCTCTATATCTGCAGGACTGTGTCTCAAAGATACTATCTCTGTGTTGGTACAAATCCGGCAAGAACTCGTACAAAAATCTCTTAGACTAGTCGATTTGCATTGTGACGCCAAAGTAGGACCAATGCAGAGAGAGTATCTTTTTAAATGAAGAACCCTGACCCTAAAGTTTTCTTACAAACTGATGTGTGATTGTCAATTCAGTTTTTCATCTAAATATTTCAGGACCAGCCACCTGGGCCATGGCTGCTGGGAAGTCAGACATTATGATTCTACTGCTCAATAAACTGATGGAGGATGGTAACATCTTATATAAGAAGAACAGGATCAAGGAGGCGGCTCATCGCTATAGTTACGCTCTCAAGAAATTCCCACAAGAAGGATTCGGCGAGGATGTGAAGACATTCAAAGAACTGAAGCTGAACTTGTATTTGAATCTGTCAAGATGCAGAAGGAAACTTGGGGTAATCAGATTTTACTCCACTTTTTGTGCCTTGTATTTTTGCTTCAGTTTTCTAATAATTTCTCAATTTAAGAGATATCTTTATCATGTCACATTAAGAATATATTCATTTACTTGCTAGTTGGATAACATTTTAGTATAGATATTGAAGAGACAAAAAATCAGTAGTTTGAAAATTTTAATTTAATTTAAAATGAAATTCTGGTTGACAGTATGAAAAGAAACAATGAAGAAATTTTAGTGTTTTTTTTTGCATTTCAGGAAATACCTGGAGCGATTGATCTGGCAACAAAAGCACTGGATCTTCGACCAAAATCGTTTGAGGCATATTATGCTCGGGCTAGAGCCAAGAGAGATGATAGGTTTGTGTTTATATTAGGGGGATTTGTATTGTTCGACTTAAATCAAGCGTTCTTACTAGGGATGAGACTATTTAACTTTACAAAACCAGTCAAAATGAAGGTCCCTCTCACCTTTGGGGACTGGTGTTTGTGCTTTTGGTTTTGTTTCAGGGGAATTTCATATGATTTTGAAATAAATTTTAGAGGGGAAGGGGCCTTGAAGCAGCTCCAAAATCATGCCATTGAAGACCATAAGATGTGACAATATCTAATTCAATTAGCTCATAATTTGACATAAAAGAATCGCATGGTGTTTGGCTTTATTCAAAATTGTCATATTTGTTCAAGTAAAAATATCTGTAAAACATTGAATCGGTAGAATTTACAAATATCTATAACTGTTTCAGGCAATATGCATCAGCCTTGCAAGACCTACTGGAGGCTTTACATCTGGCACCCAACAACCGTGAATTACGGCGTCTACTTGTACGCGTGAAAGAGGAGTGTAAAATGCAGGCGGGATTAGAAGTCCATGGGTCAACCAGTTCACTGGATACTGTTGATAAACCATGTGGTCAGATGACATTGGAGAAAAGGAGAGAAGAAACTGCTCTCTGAACCATCACTAATTGACTACTTACACAGTTCAGACATTTGGCGCAGATTCTTTTAGATAGGGCAGGTCCATTTGTATTATCAAGAAACTGTTCTTTGAACCAGCTGTTCCACCACTTTTACTGTTCAGCTTGTTAGCTCACAGTCTCTTTTGGACATTTAAAAGATGACATTGTAAAAATAGGCAGGAAGAAACTGCTCTCTGAACCAGCTATAATTGACCATGTACACGGTTCAGCCATGGACACTGTTGATAAAGCGTGTGGTCAGTTCACATTGGAGAAAACAAAACTGCTCTCTGAACCAGTTGCAATCGACCACTTGCACGGTTCAGCCATGGACACTATTGTCATTTGATAAAGTGTGTGGTCAAATGACATTGGGAAAAGGCAGGAAGAAACTGCTTTCTGAACCAGCTGTAATTGACCACTGACACAGTTCAGCCATATACACTGTTGATAAACTGTGTGGTCAGATGACATTAGAGAAAAGGCGGGAAGAAACTGCTCTCTGAACCAGCAAAGATTGACCACTTGTACATTCAGGCATTAGCTCACGGCCTCTTTTTAGCATTAAGAGGGCGATCCAATTATCAACTGAAAATCATGAATTCTTAATAATTCTTTCATTAATGTTTTGATAGTGTTTTCTATGCAAAAATGTATTTATATTTATATACTTTTGTGATAGTTACATTGTTTAGGTTTAGCATTTTGTATATATTTATACTGGTACTGTGTTCATAGCATGTAAAGAAATATTAGTTAATAATTTATTCGAAGTGACCTGCTATTAAATGTAAATACTTTGACTAAAACATTGAATTGTGATGGCAATTTTCATAATGTCAATGTAAAATAGCAATAAGTTGTAAAGCAATAAAACTGTTTCATATACAATATATTTTTTTTTTATTCCAATGTTATAATTTATTACAAACTCTAACATGATCTGACACGATTATTATAATTTCACTCAGAACAAAAGCATATTTGACAAAAGAATATGTAATATAACCTAGTTTAGCAAGCAAAGACTAAATGTACACAATTCTCACTCAGCCTTTCAGCTTCTAAAAAAGCAATGTTCAATTCTATCACAGTTTTGTGAAGCAAGATTGTTTCGGTGATTGTTTTCAAAAACCTTTCCCAAATGTTCTGTCACTAGATTTCTGAAAGAGAGTCATGCTATTTTCAATTCTTCAAGTTTTGAACAAATAATGTTAAATCTTTCTCTTGAGTTTTGAACAAATTATGTTTACCACATTTGCACCAACAAATTGGTGAAGCGAGATGGTTTCAGTTGTTAACCTTTCCTGAATGTTCACATCATGTCCAAGAGCGTCTACTCTCTTTTCAACTTGAGTTTTGGATGGATACTGCAGCTGTATCAGATTCTGTTTTATACCATTCCCAAATGTTTACAACATGTGCGGATGAGAGTCTTGCTGTTTTCAATTCTTTCTCTGGAAATATGTCAAATATAAACATTTCGTTAAATGGATAATCAAATGCTTTTTTTCAAAAACCACCGTACCATGAACTATTTAATATTGATATAACAGACAAAAATAAAGTTTATTCACCTGACAACTGGGTCCTCTATATCAGCAGAGGTTGACGTGTGTGTCTGTACAGTTATAACACAGTCCTTGAGACCACGAGCAGACGGTTTCACTGTGGAAGAAAAATATTTATAGCCAAAATAGAAATATTTCATAGTATGAAAACATGATTTGAAATAAAAAAGCTAAATTAAAAGCTTGCGGCTTTTTTGAAAACAGAAAAATTCGGAACTGGTGAAGTTCTGAATTTTTCTGTCTTTGCGAAATTTTATCACTTTTGGCCAGTAAAACCATACATTTATTTCGATCTACACAAGTTGCTTTATCCAAAATGATGACTTGTGCAAAAACATTAGTTTAGGCAATAGCTTACACCACAATAGAATAACATTTTAATGCATTCACTAAAATAGAATGTCGGTTTAGATAACTGGATATTAAAGAAATGAACACCCCCAGCCCTTCAAAACCAAATATTAGTAAATGTATTTTGAATAGAACTGTCCCATACAAATCCCTGTTTATTAGTTTGCTTACCTATACTGATGACATTTATCAGGTGTAACACTGCCAGGTGAGCTGAAGGGTCATCAAGAACACCTGACTTGATACATTGATGAAGTTCACTGGTGAAAGCACTGAAATGACAATCAAACGTGATATGAAATGATAGTTTTAACTTTAAATAAAAGTTTTTAAAGATGCACAAGCCTTATTCATGACTATAAAAGTCATAAAAACAAATTGCAGTAAACTTGCTTAATTAGAACTGCATGCGCCATACTTGGAATACTCCGTTATTTTTGGCTCCACCAATTAATGTGAATGCCTTCCTAAATGCCTTTTAAATAAGTACAACGATTTTCACTGCAATTTGTTTTTATGACTTTTATGGTCATGGATAAGGCTTATGCATCTTTAAATACATTAATTTTCCAGAAGTAAATATTCGGTATAACAGTATATTACATGAGCTGCAACCTGGGCCTAATATCACTGCAATGACTAGCATTACAAGTTCAGGGGGCACCCACATGAAACATGTTGCTAAATTGCGATGTACGCCTTTAAAAATTCCTTATAGATGATTGATATAACTAATCATAATTTTAAATTCTAATTTTCAGTTTGTACTATTATTGTGTTTTCTCTCCATTTAACTTAAATCACGCTTCAATGTGATAAGGATATCTTAGCACAACTAATATACACACCCAAGTAAAGTATTTTTCTTTATAACTATGCTCAGAATACAATTAGTGAGTTTTGGAAGACTTGACATAGTTGAATATTCTTTGTTTTCCACGTCCTGAAATAAAAGGAGAAAACAAATTTTAAAACCAAGATGTCTTATACACTTCAAATGTATTAACCAAAATGTTTGTAACATTTTAAAAAGTTAGTGAATGGGGTACTTTCCATCACATACCAATAGTGCTTCTCACATATTTGGAACTGTTGAACTTCGAATGTGAAATTTACGATTTATTCAAAGAAAGATTTCATTTTTGAAGCCATGTAATTCAGCATTAGAAATATTAAACATTCATGAGAATCCGAAATTCTTGAGAAAACCATCATAGTTATGTGACAATACCACTTTAAACATTTGAAAATGATGCAGACATATTTACAAAGCTTTGAGTCAATTTAAAAAGCAAATGACAATTTTCCAAGTCACAAACCTCGTTCACAGAACTGATCATCTCGGCGACCGTGGCTGTCATGATAGTCCCCATCAAGTCGTGCTGGTCATCTGATGCATCAGTGACGTGTCTCTGATAATATGTCTGTAGTATACCACTAAGTGCTGGCTTAACTGATGTGATCACCTTTGGAATAAATATAAAGAGTGTCATGATATTGAAGTTTATAAGTCTGGTCAACATGACTTACCGAATTTTAAACATTACATGTTACGAGGCGACATCTAGCCTCTTCATCACATGTTAGCCGAATGGGAAGTCTCGCCTCCAGTTTGACCTGTCGTGCATACCACTAAGGGCTGGCTTAACTGATGGGATCAATGAAAATATATACCTTGCCTGGTACTCTGGCACTGATTAAGGCAGAGCCCAAAATATATCAGTTTTTCATATAGTTTATATATTTTATTAATACAACTGTTGCGATTACATACATATTCCGATTTTTCTAATAAGGAAATGTTCTACTCTTTTTCATCTAACATACCTTGCCAACTGATGGTGCATCTTTCTGTATAAGTGAGGCGAGGCTCTTGATAACTTTACCCATCATGCCTGGCACAATGTCACCATGGGAACCAACCCCCTCATCAGCCTCACTTTCATGTGTGAAGGTGTGTTCGGTGATTTGGTACAATAAATCAGCCACAAGAGGGAGTATGTGCCCATCAGAATCTAAACAGAAAATGTTTCATAGATAACCATTTTTTTGTATTGTATCAAAACCGGCATTTTACCCAGATCAACAGTTAAAACAGATTAAATACACTTTTAAACCTGTTATGTACTTTCTGAAATGACAACGCAAACAGGTGGCTTTATTCACAACAAACTATAATTCTTACCTCTCTCCAAGACATTGCTAGTTAAGCTAGCTAGCTGAGATGCAAACTCCTGATCACCCACACCAATCAATAACATGTTGCTCGAGATCGTTAGTAATATCTGGAAAACAGATGAATGTTACAAAATATAAAACTAAACACATTGATTGAATAACACCAAAAAACGAGGGACCACAACATTCGGTGGCTACCCAACATTCTTGGATGCATGCTGCCCACTCGCATGCTGTACGATAAAGAAAATATTTCAATTTAAGAAATCCCTTCTTGATCATTTAATTTTGACAAAAGGTTAGATTTTTTTGCTAACAATGTCACATCCCTCAGAAGCTTGGAAAAAATTGATGCATTTATAATAAAGATACAAATAAATGTATCCTTTACTGGCCGAAAGTAGGGTTGGGTACCAGTATTTACAAATCGGTTCGATACTGATACCGGTACTACAAAATCGATACCGGTGTTTTTTCGGTATCGATACCGAGTATTTTAGGCCCGGAGGTGCAGTGGTCGAGTTGTCGAGAATGCCCAATTTAGTCTAGTGCCCGGGTCTAGCGCTTGCCAGATGCAAGATTTTCTAATCATCTGTAACAGTTCTTCAAAGAGGGATCATTTTCATACCATTTTTGATGTGAAGTGAAGCCACACTTTTGACCATTTTGGCATTTTTACCATCAGGTAGCGCCTTTGCCGTGCAATGCAAATAGTTTTTTTTTTCAAAGTATCGATTTTGGCACCGACTACTTTTCGTTTCGGTATTTTACCGGTATTTTTCGTTCGGTTATTCGGTCTGATACTGGCACCGGATACTGGTACCCAACCCTAGCCGAAAGTGATAAATTATGAAAGACAGAAATATTTCCAGACCGGTTTCGTAGTTTTCTGTCTTCAAAATTTATAAAAAAAATGACACTCAAAATACCTTAATAATCTTCAGTGACAGCTCACACAGTGTGGGTGCCTCCGCCTCTGCTGCTGAACGCTTCTGAAGCTCGGGTTTACCGTCGTCACGTAACATAAACATCAGTTCCATATCAGCCCAGGTCAGTAGCTGTTCAAACGCTGCTATTGTCGAATCATTTTTGTCCTCCTATAATTCAGAAATGACACATCTATACGGTAAGTCCAGCAGACAAGACTCAAAAATTTGTCAAATCGTTTATTCTGGATGAATCATATTCTACAATAATTCACACACCTTTACATAGAATACCAATTGTGAGATCATAATAAGAAATTCAATTTAATTTGTTAATAACTAAAGACGGAAATTTCAACAAATTTTGAGTCTGGCGTCCATTTTTTCCTCTCATGAAATAATATATCAATAGTATACAAAGTCATAAATATTTTTGTTGTTGTTGCTTGATGTTTAGAAAGTGCAATTTTACAAACTTTCATTATCAATGGCCTTTATATATTTTGACAAAAGATGATTTTAGTCAAGAATAACACTTCAAAATTGATGCAATCTCAAACAAAACGAAAAAGTATTAAAAACTATTGCACGTACCGAGTCATAAAGGATAACTTCCATCTTGCAGTATAGTTCAAATGCCTCTACCAGGAAGTCGTCAGTCAGGTGGTCTGATAATTGGCCACCAGAGGTCAGTCTTTTCACAATACATGTCTAGAATAAAATGAGAGGATTGATTCATTTCAATTTCAAGAACGCAAGAAAAGTACACATTTTTTTCATTTTGAAAAGAATTAGGAAAATTTTGACTAACAGATCTGTATTCCTACTTTTAAGAAAGACATTGTTTAATATTAAGCATTAAATTTAATCATTAAATTTATTCCTTTCCTGAGCAACAAAAGAACTTGCAACCAATAAAACTTTATACAAGCAACAGTGACTCATTTAACTAGATTTACAATCAGTGCTATGATATTACCCAGTTTTAATGCTGGATTCCTGACCAATAAATAATAAGAATACTTAGATTGACAAAAACTGGTATACCTCACTAGATTAAAATTCTAAATGTTTTGGGCACTACCATTGGTCACTGGAAAATAACATGAAATCACCCAACATGATTCTAAGCCATACCTTTACAGTTTTTAACAATTCAGTTACTTCCCGGAGTCGTGGTTTAGCAATTTCCAGCATGTACGTATGACAGACATTCTCCTTGATGAGGTGTGTAAGATAGCGAACAGCCAGACTTGGCTTGGGTCCAACAGGTTCATTGAAGGTAACTTGACGTCCACGCTTGGAGCTCTAAAATAAATAATAAACATCAGAATAAATGAAAAAATAACAAATTAAAGAAAATCAGCAACAAATTCTACAAGTTGAATTCCAATCTTTGGCAAGGCGGACAGCCTCGCTATCCTTCCAACTTTTACAGTATTCTGTACATTTAAAGAACAATTTAATCTATTACTTGAACTTACTGGTTAAAAACATGACAAAGCATCCTTTTAACAAGGTCGTCTGCGAGAAGGACGCAATGCAGTGCTTTTAACCAGTAAGTTCAAGTAATAGATGTATTTTTTCATCATGTCTACATCAACTGGATGAATCAATATATCCACTCTGTTATTCTGCATATTACCAATTAAAATGAATTGACACGTCATCATTTCATGGAAGTTGTGTATTTAAACAATGCATTCTTTTAAAGTATTTCAAACCTTTGTCTTTCTCATCAATTGAGAATCCTCTTCCAAATCGAATCCAGCCGAAAGCCAATCCGAAATCAAATCCAGAACTTCTTTGTGTTTTCCCCATTTACACATGGACTCCAAGATGGTTCCGTATTCCTCTGTAGAACTCTCGACGGGGAGGGACTTCAGTTTTGACAGACAGGTCTGGCTAACTGAAGCTGTTGTGTTTGCAGGTAGGAATCCAGCAATGAAGATTAACGTGTCATATGCCCTTGGGTCAGTGAAAACTGTGAAGAAGTCTTTGAGAGAGCGACCAAACTTGGCATGCAGTTTTTTCTCTATTTCTGCATTACCAGGCTGCAAGATTAACCAATGTCAAGATATAATGAACTTTTTTTACAGGCGATGCGATAACCAAAATAAATTATGTTGCATGCAGTTTAAAAAAGTTGTTCACTGCTGTAACATTACAGCAGTGAACTTAAAAGCGGTCTTGGCCGCATAGTAAGCACAGTTTCATTTATTCATAAATATTTGGACAATTCTTTCATATTATACCGGTGTAAGTTGCATAAAAAATATCCACTGGGAATTGGAGTTCCAAATGTTTCTGTCTTTGCAAAATTATGAAAACAACACTCATAATGTCCAATAAACCCATTTCATGACAATTCTCAGTTATTCCCCAATACCTTTTGTAGTTGCCAGTATATTCCTGCCCACAGTACTGCAATCGTCTCCAGAAATCCTGTCATAGTCTCGCCATCGTCAACCATTGACAGTTCCCTCGTCATATCATTCTCTTTATCCTGCTCTGTAGTGTCCAGTTGGCTGGCATTCGCTGTTGAATCAGGTCTTTCTTTGGCCACACAGCCGCGTAAACATCGGCACAAGAGGAGCATAAACTTTGCTGAAATGTCATTTTGATAGTAGACATTATTCTTATCATAGACTGAACTCAGGCCATCGTAGAAAACGACTGACTGAAACAATTGCGAGAGGTCTTCCTTTTTTTGCCAAAAGTAGTCGAATAGGGGAACAGACTGTCAGTCAAGAGGGGTTGTGAAAGAGACTAGTCTTATAACTGCTTTTTTTTAATTTCGGAATAAAATAATTGTGCAGACAAAATTTTGATGAATCTTGTGCGTGATATTGTTTGCATGAATAGGGGCCATTTAATGGTAAGGAAACACTTAGTGACAAACTATTCTAACATAAGTCAACATTGTATTGTTTTCTGAGGGGAACAATCTACTTGGCTGTATATTTTACTGAACTTTGAATGAATAACAAAAAAGAACTTTTTTATCACTTAACAATCCTTATATTCGAATTCATATAACAAACTCATACTTTGTATTATGAGTTTGGTACTTTGATATGACTTAGCACACAGAAAACGCATTGTGCACGACACATGCATAATGCTTTAGAACTTAAAGAATTGTAAAGGTCAAGAACGTAAAGAATTGAAACTCTCACATTTTTTCGCAAATTGGCGATGTTGAGTGATAAAATGATTCTTAAATTCATGGGAAGTAATACCACCTTTTATTGGATGAGATTTTGAAAAATCATAGAACG
>JAOXYC010196687.1:0-11868 GCA_028565715.1 Phoronis pallida
AAATCGGATTAGCCGATAACAGTCCCGGTGGAAGGGAAATCTACCGGGTCTCAATCGTTCAGAATCTGCCCCTTCTGCCAGTTAGTTTTAAATTTGATCTTCGGTATTGCTATTAAATAAAGTCACCCCTACCATCCCAGATCAGTTCCAAATTTTTCTGTACTTTCTAAATTTCTCTCTCTGGCGACACAAAATCCAGCATTGCCTAACCTGGTTCCCTACGGTTACATTCTTTGAGAATGTTGGTGTTGATGACGTCACGAAATAGTTCAGGACCAAGCCCACTAAACGCAGCCCACGACCCCCGCGTTTGGGCTTGGGAGCGAGGCTACGCCATTCTGACGTCACTCTACAACATCTTCCCATCGATCCAGTTGGACAGCTTAAAACATTTTTAGCAATTCTTTCTTCAGCCGTCAAGTCCTAGTATTATAGTGATTTCTCTACTTTTGCAACAAATGATGTACTCAGCACACTTTGATGAGAAACAGTTGAACCGATACCGTACCGCCCGGAACGCCCGTGTGCCGTTTCAGCCCTAATATTTATGGTTTTACATTGTACATGTCAATCTTTTGATTGCTATTTGTTTGATAAACTATTATATTATATTATACTAGGTAGATATTTCTGTACTCACCTCAAACCCAGACCACCAGCCGTCGATTAAATAAAATAGGCGATGAGGTGTTCTTTCCAGTTCGACTTGTGATATAATATGATATGTAAAATACATTCGAGTTCGGGGAGTGACCCGCAAAGGGCAACAGGGGCTATCTGTGTTTCCAAGCCTCGTGTATGCAAGTTATAAATGAAATGATGTTTTATCCTAATTAGACACTTGACAACTAGTTTCTGTTCCCATTTATTGCAGTGACTACGTTGTTCTGTTGTGAACCGGATCTAAAAATAATTTGATCAAACGATTGTTCAAAAACTAATTATGTTTATGTAGTCGGTATTTCAACCGTATTTTTGACCTAAGTTTTGTCTACAGGAAGGGCTTTTGTCCAACTTCATGTATACAATTGTACTAGAGTTATATTTTTGTAGTTGTGTTTATAATGGTTTTTACTTGCATCATTCCGGAATCTAGAAGCATAGATTTAAATCAAAGCGGGGAGACTTGTAGAGTGGAAACAGTGAGTGACAAAATAAAGATTGTTTGAACTTCTCGCAAGAAAAGCTTAGTCAAAGGAAATATAACAATACTGGTGAGGGGGAATCACCGTAGGACCCTTTAAAAATTCTCATGGCTGGAAATTTCAATTGTAGATCGCTAAGTAACCGTAGATACCATTTCCGCGTGATAACATCAAAATAAGGGTGTGGCATTTTTTTTAATTTGCATATTTCCAAAATGGCCGACGTTTTCATAATTTGAAATTAGTACGCATCGTGTGTCAAGTCATATTCAAAATATTTTGATAAATTCTGTTGCGACATTTATTTTTTTAAAAGCACAGTTCAAGCTCCTATAATTATTATAGTATGCTTTTTTAACTTCAGAAAACTATAATAATTATAGGATCTTCAATTGTGCTTTGAAAAAAATAAATATTGCTACAGAATTTATCCAAATAGTTTGTATTTTGACTTGACAAACGATACGTACTAACTCCAAATAATGAAAACGTCGGCCATTTTGGAAATATGCAAATTAAAAAAATGCCTCACACTTATTTTGATGTTATCACGCGGTTTTTGTAAGTAGACACCCTCAGTAACCAGCACAAGCAATATCAAGCCATGAGAATTCGTCGACTGGGTTCAAGGTCATTTTGGCTAAATTCCTCCTGACCATACGTTACTTGTGCAAAAACTGACTAATTACATCAGGCTTCAGCGATTCATTGTGAAAATAAAGCGGCATTTTATTAACTAATTGATTTTATATCACAATACTTACTATTACTGTACTGAGAATTTTTGCCTGTTCCTACAGACATCAAAACACTAGCTTAGTCAGTGCGCCACCTGGTGGATTTGTTTTGTTTTTTAACCTTTTTGAATAAATACCTAATGAAAAAGGTTGATTATAATTCTTCCAAATTGGCTTTGGCCTATCAAGGTTAGCAAAGCTTGGATAAAAACAACAAATGATTGATCATTGAACGTTTGAAAATGGTGGAGGACACCGAAACATGTCACGCTTAAATACCTAAAGGGATGTTATGCAGTTACTAAAAATGAGGTAAATTATTTTTGTTATGTTTCAAAAAACGTTTGCAATTTTCCATACGTACTCAATGAAGTTAGTGATGCCCTGGGCAGTTCCAGTTTAAACAAAACTAATTGGTTGTGATTACACTCGGAGAGTTGATGTCACGTCACATTAAATTGAGACAATTGTTCGACAGGTCGACGTAACGGTTTTTTAAATCAAATTGGCCGTTATTCCAGTATGACAGTGGCATCACGACACGGTACTCGGACCCGGGACTCATACATACCGTTCAGGTGTTTTGAAAGTAGGCAACAAACCCCGACAAGAATGACGCTAAAGTTATCAACACCCGTTATTTGTTTAGCTTTTTTCATCGCATTGGGTTTCCCTGCAGGTAAGGCTTACGCACATCATTTATTAAAATTATTTCGGACGTTTCGAGTTTGCAGATTCAGTGTAATAATCTCGTGTTTTATGCGTGCTAGCTGTCTCCGAAATAAACCTTTCGATATTTTAAAGCGTTCTTATCTGAGTGCAATTCGACAAGTCGAACATTGCATATGTCAGTTTGAAAAATACAGTAGTTTTTGTTTCGTCTGATTTGTCGTCCCGTCTGTGCTATTTGTGTTCATTCTATATTATGCTGTTTCCTCTGGTGAAGAATACATTTCGAATGCTCATAGGGCCCATCCTCTGAGAAAGGGGTGGGGTATTCTGATTGACCTAGATCTCTGCTTTTGTCCTCTATGTTTACTACTATTGTCTATGTCCAATACAATAGAAAGCCCAGGTGTGTATGTCAATAACAAAATAGGCATCCCCATGAAAGGGTCCATTGTCCCTGCGGTTTAGCGATAAGCCTTGGACTTTCACCTCAAGTTAGTCGACTCAACCGATGTCTCGACCTCTCGGGATTCCGAGGCTATGTAGGGATTTTTACGTCAGCTCCAGAGTGGACATATTAACAATATTTGTAAAAAAACACCTATAACTCATTCAAACAAGTTTGTCGATCTTGTCACATTGCTTTTTTGGACAAAGGCAGATGAAGAAAACAACATCATTATTTATTGGCATTAAAAACTTTGCATTTTCAATCACATCTTTACGAAAATTTACAAAATTAATTCCAAATATTTGGACGGTATTTGAAACAGTTCTCGGCAGATTCGCTTATTCGAAGTGGTTTCGTACTTGGGTTTCCCTCAGGGGTTTTCCTACGACAGCTGTCAGAATTCTTGAAATTCAGCCAGAACTGATGAGGTTTCGAATACTTGGAATCCGGTCGAATGTTGTGCGTTTTTCCATTTGAATTCCACTTCGAAAATGTTGAAGAATTCAAAACATTTCTACGGGCTGCTAGAATGGACCAAATGCCACTGAAACGCACATGAATGCGTGGGCACGGCAGTACCCATTGAAAACAACAGGTGCCACTAATAGAACATTCGCCGACATTTAAATCTGATTAATATTGCATTAAAAATTAAATTTGGCAAAATGAACTGTGCGACCCTAACTTGTAGCCGCTGACCTGATTAGTTAAAATAAATGTCGCATACATGGCTGTAGACTCTACTCCAGCCCCTTCGACTCCGGTCGAGGGACTGTAACAATCGCGGGGGGTTTACCGAAAGTAGGGATCGGGTTACCGATAGTGAGAGATTGTGTTTAAGCGGAGTGACGTCATAAACTAGACTCGCTTATCGCGCTGTTAGAACAGACTGGCGGCTGAGCCAGGGTGTGGGAGAGACTAACATGGCTGTAACTAATATCTATCCATAGTTACTGGGGGGGGGGCAAACATTTCTAGATGTCTTCTAGAATGGTCGGTGATGATATAACTATTGGAAAAACCAATTTTAGTCACCATAACATTTTTGACATTTCGATCAAATCTGCCCAAATTCGAGGGGCATGCCCCGGGAGCTCTACCCCCCCCCCCTTGATAGGCGTATAATGTTGACAATTTTCGCGTGTCCTGAAAGAGGATTCTTTCTGTCTTTGTAGTTAATGGTGAATCACACTTTGATTCGTGCGAGTCACTTGGAAACACTTATGTGGCGACATCTATTGACTACAAGGGGAAAACGGTGGCGTGTGGCGGATTCGAGCAAAGGGAAACGTTAAAAGGGGCCAAATCAACAACTCAAATGTGCGCACTGGGAACTTTATTTGACATGCGCATATGTACTTGTAATATGTGGTATTATGTTAACACCAAGTATTGTATGTCTGAAGTTGATGAAGACGGTGCAATAACGAAGGTATTCTTGGGAGAAATTGTGGACGTAAAGCACCATGGTGTGTAAATTCTGGACCAGGCTGCAGAAATAAATCAACATTACTGGCTTGAAATTTGAAAATTAAGTGTATACATTTAAAATAAAAAGTCAGTGCAGCGACAATTTACCTTTTTTCAAAATATAAAAAATTGCTTGCCATGTTTTAACATTTAAAAAATATCTGTCATTGATTTTTTCCTGCTTTTTTGCGGATTATGAAAATAAAACCCCTCTACTGACAATGTGAAATTAACAACTAACGAATGAGGTCAATTGCTTTGGATTTTTTGTAACATATTGCATCCTTGCATTCATCTTTAACGAATAATACCTTCGCTTCTTCCAGATACAGTAAGGCATGTATCTACACAGGCAGCCAATGTGACTTTATGAAATATCTGACAGGTTGCCAAGATAACTAAGATTAACTGTAACGTAACATTGTGTTGTCGATAAAGAATGTAGTAACAATAATTAAAAGACTTGACAACAATTGATAATTCTATATTCGTAAGTCTATAGCGGTGTATGAGTTTATAAGCTGAGTAGTATAACAGTGTGTAATTAATTACTAATAATTTTTCACAAAAACTGTCATGTCAGTAGTCACATTTCGAGATGTTTTGCTTTGCTATATGTCCAATGATTGAGCAGAATTGGATTCAAATGTCAAAAGGAGTTTATAGCTTGAAACACAAACTTGGACTCATGAAACCAACGACCTGTGGGTTTCAGTCCTGATGATATGCTAAATGTTAACAATCAAAAGATGAGTAGTTTTAAAACTATATTCCAAGTCTACAGAGTGTTCCAAAGGTCAATAAATACACCAATACAACAAGACAAGAGTCTTTCCGTGAGCTACAATTACAAATTACTGATTCTACTCTATGTACATCAACAAGTATCATTTTCACCCCAGGGTACATGCAGCAATCTTTTGCTAATAAATACTGATATGATGACCTGTGTCTTCAATTAAAAATTGTGCGTCTCGCTGAAGAAGTAAACGCAGTCCAAAAATTCCAGTAAAAATGGCAGACAACACCGTCTAATTGACAAACTTTTAAATTCCCACAGCTTGGTAATAAATAGAGATTATTACTTGGGAAATTTCATATTGAGCCGTATTTCAGTCCCAACGAAGTAAATTTCACATCAAGTGGGAAATCAGTCCTCAGGCAGTGATATCAGTCAAGGAGCCAGTAGCCTTGGCAAGAATCACTACACTAAGACATGATTTGATATGAAATTCACCAGGAAATAATCTCTATCAGTAGAAAATAAATACAGCTAATAACACGAGCAGATAATAAATACAGTGGTGTTTTTCATCATATATCTGTATGATGCTTATAAATATTTATAAGTTGTTCCGTGTTTCTAGTTATACCAGTGTTTGTTTTTATACTTGACGTCCTCAATGATGGCCTGTACTACTTCCGATGATGTGTTGTGTCCTCCAATATCAGCTGTCTGCATCTGAAAGCAACATCAATCATAAATGCGTGATGGTGTCTAGTTTCATACATCGGGTGTTTCAAAAAAGTACCGGTTTTTGACATGAACTTTCTCAGAACCAGGAAACCGGAGTTCTTTGAAAATTTTTATTAACTATGCTAAGAAAGTATTATCAGGTTCACAAAATATGAAAGAGGACAGTTTCATATTACAGTATGTCAAAATTGTCTGTTTCAAAACAGGATGTCAATTAGAATATTCAATATCAGAGCCAGTAGCAGTGCCTGAGAAACATTTTCACGGCATTATCCATTACTCACACTGAAAATATTTCAAACAAAATCTAGATTTATTGGCTGAAAATGGTCAATTTCTTTCAATTTTTTTAAAAATTAAAATTTTCAGGCAAAAAAAGATGACTTTTCAATTAACCTCCCTCAAATTAATGCCACTAAATCTTGTGTTGTTTTTTGGCAACAAGACGTTTACAAATCTTGGCATTTCTACTTACATGTTTTTTGGAAAACACAGAAACTGTGCATATCTCTAACAATAACTTGCTGGGAAATGACTTACCTTATCATGACATACAACTTTGTGAATAGAATCTCTAATCATATCAGCATGACCCTGTAAACTGCAAATAAAAACAACATTCTCATTAAATTAATGAGAATATTCAGACTTGTCAAGCCTAATGCTCTACTTTCGAATATGCTTTTACTGTCAAAATTTAATAAATAATGAAGAGTCAGAAAAACTCTGTGCTAATTATGGTCTAAAATGCTTTTAAACAGCAAACAAATCCTCATGTGAAAGGGTCACAGCACCACTCGTAGGATCGGAATTAAATTTTCACCACATGATGACGATGCTATCTTGAATGTTCTCTAGAATGAAACCAATTTCGGTCAAAAAAATTAAATTACTTCAAATATTTAATTCCAAAAAAGAAAGTCCCAAGTTGCATGTACACATGGACTTACCCTAAGTGTTGTAACATGTCTGTAGCAGCGAAAAGCATGGCAGTGGGGTTAGCCTGGTCCTGGCCTGCTATTGAACGACCACTGTTACGAGTGCCCTGGAAAAATATTATTTTGTTGAAACACCAACAGTATAGAGGGCATAGAAACATGAAAATAAAGCCCAATATTTGTACATTCTATGTCAACAAGTTAACCCATCACACTAATTTTTGGATTAGGTATTATGTGATATTTTAAATATTTGGTGAAGGCAGTTCCAAATATGGTCATTTGAGCACATTTTACTGGAATTCGTTTTATGACATATATGGAAATAAACATGTCTTATGCATCTTTAAGTATCAGCGACTGTAGACAACAAAAGAGTGAGAAAGAGAGCCCTTGCTGTTACCCAATCTACCTCTACCACAGGGTGTTATGGATAGGTGAGGTACGATGGGATTGACAATATCAAACAAATGTGCCAAAATAACCATGCCCATAAGCAAGAGATTCTGAAGTTAACGATTTTGGATATCATGACAAATGTTATAACAGCCTTGAGAGTATCTTTATAGAATAACTTTTTGCAGTGCAGTGAAGAGTGGTAAGCTATGAGCAGGATTAAAGTTTTCTCCTGTGGTACATGTCACTTTTAAACATTTTCCCCATCCGCACCACACCAAGACTTATTCAAAATGACAACTCATGGGAAGTAAATTTCATGTTATTGTATTTGAGACTGAAAGTGCAAGTAAGACAAAATTCTCACTTACTGTTTCGAAAACAGCGAAGAGATCTCCGATGTTTGATCCTGAGACGAGGCCTGGTCCACCAATAAGACCTGCAGCAATGTTGACTAGGATGTTACCATAGAGATTAGGCATCACCATGACATCAAACTGCTCTGGTCGGGAAACCATCTGAAACAAGTCAAGATGTTACTAGGTGAAAATGTTCTCAAATAAAATAAATTTTTACATCAGAAGAAATATAGTCCATTTGAGCAAATTGTTCTTCTTGCAATGCATCTAGATGCCATTTTATTAGTTTTTTGTTTGATTAATCCAATTTTTGTAAAGTGAAAGTCTGAAGTTTTAATTTGGTGACCGCTTGGAACATTTTAAGAGAGACAATCCTGTGTAAACAAAACAGGCACGTTTAAATGTTACAAAACAGCTCTTCAACGCGCTAAAGTTACTCCCTTAATTTATTATTTCGAATGACTCAGACCACTTTCAACTTTCAACTCTGTAAGCTTCTATGTCCTAACTGATCTAGTTTAAAAGCTCATTTTCAGTACAATTTGTTTGAATACCATGAGCTCGTAAATGTTGAATCATTATAAAAAGGCACATTTAGTGCATTGAACACTGCTGAAGAGTTGTTTTTGACATTTGAAAGTGATGGGTTTTTGTAGTTGTTTATTCAGGAGTGTGTGGCTTAAAGATGCTGTCTCCGCGTTGTTTGCGAAATGAATTTGCTACAAAACACTATCGTTCGACAGATTGGGGTGTTTTGGGAACTTTTCGTAAATTTGGCAATTTTACATGCAACAGTTTTCTTGTAACTTCGAGAAATGTTATTAAAGGAACCAGCACGCCTATGACACAGACTTGTCTGAGTTGCGAATGAATGACATAACACCACGTGCCTCATTTGAATAAGATGACAGCGAAGCTCGGTGTCTAGAGCGCGGGGGCCTTTGAAGACGCTGAGTATTGGCCACGCCCTGTCTGGATTAACAGTCGGTGAGTGGCCACTTCGCTTGGTTTTGAGTTTGTCAAGTCAAAACCTTGTCAGGCGACAAGGTTTTTTCGTATACAAAGATCTAAAATTCACCCCTTTACTGATTTTTTTGACATTTTTTACTCAGATCCAAGTAAGTTATGTTCAACAAAGGATTCATATACAGAATTTCAAGCTTATTTGCAATTTGACGCCCGAATTTAAAATTAACCCGAGACCATATTTATCAACAGCAAGTAATAACCAATGTTATATTACCTGCATACTACAGTTGTCTATAATCATGGAGTCAAACTCAATCTGTGGATAGAGCTCAGATACCTTATGACAACACTCAAGGAATAAACCATCAGCTAACTTCCTGCAAGTAAAAATACAAACAAATGTTAAGAAGAAATAGAGCTTACGTCTTCAGAAATAAATTTATTGTGTATAATTTCATTGCGACACAACTCAATGGTTTTACTTTTTTGTAAAGATAAATAAATCATTGGTATATTTATTGGAATAGACCCTCATTGAGCACTAAAGTACATCATTAGGATTTGTCTTTATTCTAACCGGAGTATTTGGAAATATTGTGATGGAGTACTTCATCAATGTGTAGTATTTCAATTATCGATTACCTTTTTGACAGAGGGACTACTGACAACAAAAGTTGTCTTTGAATGTTTGATGTCACTTTCCCCTTTCTTCAAACCGATCAGTAGATTATCACTTTTTTTCTTCAACTTCATTGTATATTTGTGCCCAAAAACATATAATAATTGACAAATGTGTATTTAGCCATCCGTGTTACTTACATAATATTAGCTTTGTGCACTGCTGTAACTTTCTTCCTCCCATGCCTCTGAGCATAATCAAATGCATATTTAGCTATTCTTGTAGATTTTTCTGCAGTGATGATCTTCAAACTTTCAACTACACCAGGGACATTCTAGAACAGCAAATTCACTCCTTATAATAAATTCAATTATTACAATCACATATCTTTGAATTAAATGTCAAGTTACGTTTTTATTCTTATTTTATTCTTATTTTATTCTTATTATAAATATATTTCATAGATGTTGACAAACTTTCTTGTTCATAGTATTGCAATTAAAAAGAAAACACAATACCTTTTAAAATCCTACTGTTTCGAATATTCAGTATGGTTTTAAAAAGTATCTTTCATTTTAATTAGTTTAAGTCGACAAAATCTTCTCATTCAAACATGTTCTGTTGGAAATGACTTTCCATTTTGTTTTAAATAATCAACTTCGTTGATAAACGTTCAACGCGCCTGAAGGCGTTTTTGACAGGGACGGAGTCCGAACTGTGTAGCAATAGTCCAAGGGACATAATAATCACCAATCTTGAGATCCACATTTTATTGAAACAAACAATCAATAAATCCAAACACAATCACAAGTAATTTTGTCACAATATTTCGTCTTGCACTAGACATCATGAGGGAATAAATCTGTAGAGTAGCGAACACTGAGCAATAACACATTGGAAAAAATTTAAATGCAGCCAATCACTACATGGTATAAATTCAAATGACAAATATGGCGGGGAAAATGCAAGCGCCAAACTAGTGAAACACATGGAGGACACGGGAAAACCTGGTATCCTGCCGATTCACAAGAGGACTCTCAAATTTAATGATAAGAGAATCTAAATTTTTAATTGCAACATTCATTTTTCATTTATAAATAAAGTTCACCTCGTGTTCTAGATTAGTATACTCTCCCTCCGTGTTCTCTCGTATTAACACCAGATCTACATTTTGATGTTTGCACTTCACATTGTCCAGATTTTTAACATGGACAACATTGGCAAATAAATCAAGCTCTGTCCTGAAAAATAAAAACTTGATTTCAAAAAAGGATTTTCCTCATTTTGACCTACAGCCGTGATAAAATTGATATTAAATATTGAAGAGAGAAAATTTTGGAACTAATCTAGTAATTTTCTGTCTTTCATCATTTATCACTTTCGAACAGAAAAAGTATACATTTATTTGCATTAAATTAATTAAAGATGCTGATCCTTTTTGAGTACCTCACATTTGCCATGTACCCACCTTCCAAACATCATAGGCGCCTTATCTTTTTTTAGAAATGTCTCAAGTTGGTTTCATTTAGTTCTAAAAAACTCAATGACAATGAAGGCCTGTCTACATAGCAAACTTTGTGTTCAAAAACTCAACGAGACTCAAGTTTAGAAATGTATGTGATCATCAAGCCAACCTCAGGACAGCATTTGGTGCTTTGTATGAAGCATCAGGTTCTTCATTGGGCAGTTTGGATTCTATATTGCCTGGAAATAAAAGTAAGAAATTTAAACAAATTTTTTAA
This sequence comes from Phoronis pallida, assembly GCA_028565715.1. Lineage (NCBI taxonomy): Eukaryota > Metazoa > Phoronida > Phoronidae > Phoronis > Phoronis pallida. Next base: position 10,973 of record JAOXYC010196687.1, read on the forward strand.
ATAATCACATTGCCATACCTAGAAATAAAAATAAGAAATTTGAACTTTAAAGCAAAAAGTAATAAGAAATATTTGTAATTGAAGTTATTAATATCTCGTTTTTCACCATTCAAATGTTTTTATAAAACATGTTGAAATCTGGGCTTTGAACAGGTCAACAAAATTCGTATTTAAAAATTCTGTAGATGAGTTTTGGTAATCTTAATTAGATCATAAAACACAATTGTTACAAATTTCAAGGTTAAACTTGTTTGAATTTCACCATTTCTGACCTTGTTTTCTCAAACAACTACACTCACACTTTCTTTGCAATTTTTTCAACAAAGTTCAACACTTTTGTTAACCAGAAAAAAACTCAAAGCATTTCATTTCCCTCCCTCAATTATATTGCCAACAATATTTTTAAAATGTTAATGTTATTGCTTGATATCGTCAAACCTTTCAGTGCTACACCATTGCGTTTGATGGATAAGACTGCATTCATCATTTGCTCTGGATCGCTCAGGTTACTAGCGTTAAGACTGATTTCTTCAAAGTCTATTGGGGCTCCAGAATATCTGAAAGCAGAATAATGCACATGTAAGAATAGTTACTTCCAACATCAATTTCATTGCTGCAGCATGGATAACACAAATTTGTAGTACACAATTAGATGTTCTCCCTGGTGGACACGTCATTCAATGACAGACGGTTCTGAAATCATACCAGATATTGTTACACGCTGACTCTTTGAGATAAAATTTGTTGATATCAGAATGACAATTTTCTTCGAGACAAAATTTGTTGAATAATTAAGGTTTGATGTCTATGAAAAAACAAGGAAAAACATTGAAAAGCAATCTTTATTTTAATTATAGTGTAATTTCAAAATTATGTTTTAATCTCAGCAAATGTTC
>JAOXYC010196908.1:0-11855 GCA_028565715.1 Phoronis pallida
TATTAAAGTACATTATACAACAATAAACTATAATGTGTGACAGATATTTTGTGAACTGGTTAAAGTTCTGTTTGTACCATAATTTTGACAACATTTATATTACACTCACTGATGAGATCTTATGTGTGCCATATATGATCAAAATAATTAGATGATGACCGTACCAATAATTGGGAGGCCAGGCCCAAAGTTCAAGTCCTAATCAGCAACCCTTGGACAATTATGTTTTATGATTTGACCATGTACATATGTCGGGAGCAATGAATTATTATTTCATCACTCTATGCAACAGATCTATTTAAAATTCATTAAATTTCATAAAATAATCATCGTGATGACAAAAACTTGATTTCCATGATGACACCATTTTCTATGCTTTTGGCAATAATTTCAACTACATTTTTCAACATTTAACACCAAGAAAAAAATGTTTCAAGCTAACTTAAATTCTAACATTAACAAAGCTGAAAATAAATCCAATGCGCTTAAACTCCTTTTGCAAATCTTATCTCTAAAACATGACACTTTTTAAAACCCAATAGCCGTTTGCAAACAAAAACCTGTCAGTATGGTATGGCAACACGTCAGCTCACAGCAACACAATCGTTAGCACCTGTATTTCTTTAATTCACAGGTATCTCACTGAATCACTTGTGTGCCTTAATTCTCTTTTTGCTCAGTATCAAGTAACCTGGTTGCGAAAATTAGGGTAAATATGTTTTGATATTTGAGCTCTCTGTAGCTAACACTTGGTTTGGCGCTATTCTGTTCAATTCCATAGAATGTGAAGAGTTTGTGAGTTTAAGGTGGAGTAGCAATTTTTGAAATTCTGCAAGTTTTTTGTGTATTTGTCTGATGCAATTTAAGTGATGAAGCAATTTTTATCACTCCATGGAAACAACAAAGCATAGATGAAAGGAGACGGTGTATGTTATGCATGATAAAACAAAGTATTTTTGAGGTGGTTGTAACTTAAAGTGAGTTTTCTTTACATTTTATTGGAGGGTCTTTTATTAAAAAATGGTAAGAACTGATCATATTTAGAGAAATGGCATCATTCCTTATTTTACATTCATCTAAGCAATCTACTAAGGTAGATTTTTTTTCATCGTGTCAATTTTCAGAGGTGATACAGTTAAGGTTGCTCATGCAGATTATAATTTATAAAAAAGTAAAAATATAGATATATTTTGCCATGTACAACAGTTCAATGTCTAAAAATAGAAAAGGTGTGAACCGAGATGGTAGTTGTTTGTTTTGCTTGACTGCCTCTAGTCATGCTGTGTCATGTGTGTAGGCTTTCATGGGTAATGTTGTGTGAGGAGTGATCATTGTTATTTTCCTTCATCTTTGGTTTTTTACTTTTTTCGGCGAATGCAAAGCAGGTCAGGTGTATTTCACAATGCACTTTTTATGATGTAGTTCTTGTTGAAAATATTTGTTTTTTTTCATAAATATGAAAGATGGAAAAATTTGGAACTGAAATTGGAATCGAACCCAGGTCTCCCTGATCAGATGTCCTACCAACTGTTTTTGTTTCACTTTCATACCCTTGACTAAGTTATCAAAAGTATGAAGGTTCCAAGAAAAAAGTTCAACAACAATAGGCCTTTTTGAATTTTTGAAGAAGTCATTTCAACTTTTGAAGCGAAGTCCTTTTTTAATCATAAAAAGTAAGGTAAGCTGATAAAAGTTAGAAATTTTGATTATGAACCAAACGTATTCTAGCTTGAAATAAAATTAAATAAAAAAATAAAGCAAATATTTATACCAAACTAACTTATTATACTGAAATTAATTCTTTCGGTGTTTTTAACTTTGCCCAAAGGTCATTCCAAAAATAATTCCCATGCAAGGCGGAAATATTTTTCAGATTCCAAAATTAAATTAAAATTTTAGAAAATGAAAATTTAACTTTTCCAAATGGATCATGATCTCCATCATTACTCTTATGATGACAAAACTTGTTTTTCATTATTATACACTGTAACACGACCTGTCACTGGTGAATCTTAAATCAGCCAGGCATCTCAATCCCTTAAGGATTCAACATCTTATTCATGTGTAGTGAACCGCAAGTAATAGGCGACACCTCAGTCTCCCTTACGCTCGGACGATTTGACCCTCGGTGGGAACATGCATATCACGGATATACTGGAGTTGTTGTTAGTGTATGAGAAAGATGGCGGAATATTAGGATGAAGACGATTGTTTTTTGAGAATCCTATAAGGTATATGATTTAAGTTATTGGGATAAGAATCTAGGTTAAATGTCTAGATCCTACTGTAGGCAAGCAATTTTTTTACCGTAATTGGTGCAGATGTTTTTCATAATGTTTCGTTTTTATCATCTTATGTGGGTATTTAAGGACAATACCTACCTTGTTTGTTGAATCAAGCATTTTTCATTGTGACGCTTTGTGCTTTTCATATTTGTCATAGTGTCTTATTCTAATTACAGGTACTGGCAAGTTGGTGCCTCAATTTTTCACACAGGTTAATTAGCGATTTTAATTTAAAAATGTAACATGGTTATGAATTATTTGAATATGGATTATTCTATTAAAAACATAGGACTTGGTAAAAGAATATCTTATCGTTTTTCTATTTGTGTTTTTATTAACAAGTTGATGGCGTCTGGTATTTTTGAATACTGGTTCTCTTAGGAAAAATGAGTTTGCTTTGTGACTCAGATAATTCCACCCTGCCCAGACAAGATAATCCCTGATAAAAAGCAGATCTGTTATCTGTCAAGCTTCTGTTTTAGACTGACAAATTATCCAGTGGGCAGATCTGTTTGGTATTTTTAAACTATTTAATCATCATATTTTTTTTGGCAGTGGGTGCAAAAAAACAAAAAGGAGATTCATTTTACCGTTTAGTATGTTAGTTGTTGATAACTATAAATTAAAGAAAAAACAACTTTTTTAGTTGATTTGATAATTACTGATTTTGTTTGCCCTTGACTCATTTGCTTTTGACATTTATTCTTCATTCTTCAGCTTTATTTTGATACATTTTAAAATTTGATGTAACCAAGGTTGCTATTGCTTGGTGTCTTTGAGGTATATAGATAATGTAGTCTTTAAATCTATTACCGAACTCATAATGTTACACAGTGGAAATTTCTTTGCCCAAGGCTTTACTATCAATTCTTTATCCTTGTATCATGTGTCTTCACTTGCTTAAAGATGATCATAATGGCACTAAGTTTGATTATGTAATATATCTGAATTTAAATGTCAGCAAGAAAAATAGAGCTTCAGGTCTCTAATGAATTATATATAGAAGGATGGACACCACTACAAACAAACCTGTCATGGTATGCTAAATTATTTTAAAAGGGTGGTTTGATTAGTGATTTGAATTTTTCTCCGGACTATGGATTTTAATTTGTGGTTTGGTAAATACCATTTTGAATGTGGAAACCAAAAAAGGAACTTAAAGATATGTGAATGTGATCCCCGGACCTTTGCATCAAGAACATCCTGCTCCACAATTATGAGAAATGGGCACCTGAGTGAAAACAGGAACCCCACTTTTGAGACACTAGTTAAACCCTTGACCGGGGAACACAGGGTTCCCTTTTCATTTCCAAGGTTTTAATATTTCAATGTTGGGTTTTTGTGTGCGTTTTAGGCTATGAGTTCCCATCTTAATTTTCTCATTCCTTGGTATTGTATGATGAGATTCAAATTGAATTTTGTAAGATAATCAATTTAACCTGGGAGTAGTATTTTTAGAATTGCAATTTTTTTAAATTTATATTATCAAACGGATATTTTTGAAAAGCTTTGTATCTAGGGCTCATTGGTGTTATGCCAGTGCATTTCAAATTAAATATTTGCACCAATAATTATATTTCTAACTAGATGATTGAAAGAAAATTATGGAACCACAGAATGGGCATTCTTCAGATAGGACCAACAGAAAATTACATCAAAATTACAGTGCACCTCATCAAAGCAAAGTTAATGTACTTTTGTGGTTTGATGTTCAATTTTGGTTACAAAACTCTTCAATTATAAAGACCTCTGTCAGATATTCTTATCCAGTGTCTAGACCTGTAAATAGTAACAGATGTTTTATAACCAAATAATTGGATTAAATTAAAATTAAAAACAACTTTCTTTAAATCATCTCTGAGATGAAGATGTATGAACTGTTTTACTTTGGTGAATATGACATACTGGTTCCTAGTCAAGGTTGGATGTCATCATGAATTTTCTTATACGAGGTTGGTAATCTTATCTTTACCGAGGCTTTGCCAAGGTAAAGATTAGATTACGACCGAGTATAAGAAATTCATGATGACATCCGGCCGAGATTAGGAACCGTTTTCTCACATTATCCTCACAAGCAACCAAAAACACATTATTTGTTTTTTTATCGGCAAAATAAACATTATTTCTTATAACATTTGTTGACAACTTCGGTTCGAATCATTTTATTTGTAAACCTGGATTACCTCGATACTGTTTCTACAGTTTCACAATTCATTTTTGTTTTTCAAAAAAATGCTTAAAGCTAAGATACTGTCTCCTCGTTGGTCCCAATCTAGCATCAAAAAACAAATCAACTAGAAATTTTGTGTACGAGTCCTTTTTTGAACATAACTTTAGTACTGGCATCTGAGTCAAAACATTCAAAATAATCTGTAAGGGATGATTGGAGAGCTTTTGTCCTATAAAAAGTCAAACCTACTCTTAAGAGTAGGTTAGAATCAGACACAAAAGCTCTCAAATTACCCCGTTGCAGATTTTTTTGAATTTTTTGACTCAGATGCAAGTAAGTTGCGTTCAACAAAGGACATCTTAATAGTAGAGTGTAACATCCTTGGTTGACTCTTAACTTTAAAAAAAACAACTAATATGTTTTCACATTTAAGATTTACAAACCCTTTGATGATACGAGTATTGAACATCATAAAACTGTTTATCAGCTCTTGAATTTACCATTTTACAGCTTTGTTGTTGGCTTACCCCTGATTTTAAATTTGATATTTTATTATTGCACTCAAAATATTTAAATTTTGGTGTCCTTCAAAGCAATGAAAACCGCAATTAAAAATACAAATAAATATATGCTTTTATACAAGCCGAAACTGATAAATATAGAAAAGACAGAAAAATTCATAACTGATCTTGGATCCTTCCAAATTTGTCTGTCTTCAATATGTATCACATTTCACTTTGTTAATTTTTAAAATTATACAAGAATAATTTCTTAACCAGAAGTTGACATTGCGCCAATATTTAAACTAAGCGCCGATCACACATGACTGAATTCCCTGGACTGAACTTTATGGATTTAACACTGTTCGTGATTATAATCAAGTAAATATGTTTTATTGCGTCTTTTGCCCCATTTTTATGAGAACTTGTTAACATTTGAATACCATGATTTGACTTTAATGTGATATTTTGTAGCTGACCTCCAGAAACGACCCTGGCCTTAAGTTGATGGATTTTGTGGCTGAACTCTGGGTTGATTCATATTTTTCTATACATTGTGCAACGGTTTGTTATTTTGTGGCTTTTGTTGTTCATTTTTCATAACTTGTTTACTTAATATGTTTTTGGTTCACACAATATTACAATATGATTGCTTTCTAAGGGAGTCATTGCTTTCAAGGTGGTGAACTTTTTGGGTCAACAGATTTGTTTTTTCTTGTGTATTGTTCCCTTGCAACTGTTTTGTTAAGAAAACAAACGACGACATGTTTATTGCGTATTTTCTATATAACACATGATATCAATTACAGCTTTTAAAAAACTCCACACAACAACCAATTGTTCACTTTATTGACATTCAGTACCTGGGATTCAGGAGGCCTATATAGTTTTCTGAAGGAATTTTAAAGGATATAAAAAGATTGACTTCTAAGCACACAAACATGCTAAAAAATAATTTAGCATGCATTGGTAAAAAATTTTAATATCGGAGGAACATTTTCTCTAAAAAAAAAATTCAAATTTTAAGTGGTCTAAATTCCTAATTTACCTTGCAAAGAGAAAATGAAGCGAAATAATAAAGTCTCCAGGGGTGCAATTTTTGGGCACTAGTGATGTGTTAATGCAATGCTACAGAAATTAATATACCCTGTTACATTTTCAGGACAGCTTCGTGTGAAACCTTTAAAAACACGATTGACAAATCAAACAAAAAAGTAAAAAGCCACCCACTTCACTGAATCTCACTATTCTAAATCATGAAGCATACATTCAGTGGACAACTAAACAAAGCTATCACTGCATCAGTTCATCTATGTTACCTTTTATGTAACCTTAAAACATTATTTTCAAGATTTGTAACAGAGATAAAACAGGTTGGTTATAATAAAAACTCTCTTTGATGTTAATAATAAATGCTCTACAAAGAGGTCTGCACAGAATTGATAGATGATGTTGATAATGTGAGATTGTCACCAATGTACCAGCCATATTGTTGCAAAAAATATGAAATAAAGCAATGAAGCAAGTGTGCAATTTCGGTAAATGTTTTAGGACAAACATTTTGAAGTTGTTCTGTTTCTTCATAAGGTAATAGAAATTCAATTTCAGGACATGGCATTTTTTTTAAAGATTTTTAGCAAGGGGTTCCACTGAAGCACAGGGTTCATATTTAAATATCAAGTCACTTGATCGAAGGTGACGATGACAAAGTTTAGAAAATAAAAAAAACTTGATCAATGTATTATTGAATGAGAAATTGTATGTGGCCCTGTAATATTGGCCTTATTTTTTCCCATCTATTTTTCACCCAATGCCTCGTTTGTCCATTAACTATCCTTGCCCTCCGTCCTTAAAAAATAAATGACAACATAATGTAAGATAAGTGGTATTGAGGTCATCAATGAACCATCATTTAGTGATTGTACATCCTGCCTGATCTAGAATTCAATGACACTTCATGAATTATACGCCATTTTTCAATCATTGTAACCCACTTACGCTGACTTTTTTTCTATTTTGTGGTCTAATTCGCTTGAATTGGTTTTTGGTTGTAAAATTTCACAATGTGATGTGACGTCAAGCAGGTACCGTATTTCTCCCTTAGACTGCCCCTACAGAAAGTTTTAGCTTTTTGTCTAGAAACAAGATGAATATTCATTTTTTGGCAAAACTTGCAAAAAAACAGTTCACTACTTTTGAAAAACTAAAAAATGTTCATTGAGAGAATGAATGCAATCTTGGAATCTGTATAGGAGTGTTGGGCGAGTTTGTTTTCTTGGATGAAAAACTATGTGCACCTATCGCCAATATAGTATTTTTATTGGGCACACATCCGGGTACACACAGTCAAATGCTGGAACTCTTGCATTCAAACTGTTGCAAATAATCTTGCTACAGATTGTTTCCACTTGTAGTAGAGTTCATTGACGCAATGTTTTGGTTAGTATGACGTTGTCCTGTTGGGTTATCGTATCTGATGTCATAAAACTTGTAAAAGTTTATCGTTTATTAATGTATCTGTTTGCTTAAACATATTTTATAGCTCATTTGACTAAGTCAATTTTTTAAGCCAATGCATGCCTCATGATCAAGTGTATTTAAACTTATGTTTTGAAATTTGGTTCATAATTATTATTAATGTGAAACTTATAACAAGTTTCAATTTGAAAACATTCATCCCATGGCACACTATGAGAGAATGGGATTCACAAATTGTGTTATGAAAAGGTATCAACTTTTTCTTATTTCTCTCAAAATGTCGGTACAAGACTGAATAACGCCAATGTGTTTCCAACGACTAAATAACGGAAGTCATACGAGGGACCAACTTATTCGACTTGTACCAAAATGTCTTTAGTTGGAAATTGTATTTGAATAATTTATGCTCATCGTAAATCAATTCTAACATATTGTATCTTTTTTAATTGATGGAATTTCTAAACATAAGAACATTGTCAAAAGAAGCTAGCTAAGAAATTGTTTTTTAAATTCAAGATGCAATTTCCCATTAGAATGCTCTGATTACCAAAGTTACTTGTCCAGGAAGATTGTGCAAGACCTGATTCAGGTTAATTATCCACTAATTTGTAGATTTAAAATACCAGAGATGAACCAGTTGTTGGATTCTGCTGGTCATTGGAATGTTGATTATTGCCATGGGGGATGTTTTAGTCTATAGAAATTTCTCGCCATTTTGGGACACTTTGAAATTAATTATCTTTGGAAATTTGACTTGTCCCAAAATCGCGGGTATATGTTTTCCGGGTGTCCCAATTTGGTGAACATAAAAAAATTACAAATTTTCTCAGGTGTCCCAATTTCACAGAACAGGTGAGTGTTGTGAAAATTTGAGCTTGTCCCAATTTGGTGAAAACGTAAAATCGATTTTTTGACCTTGTCCCAATTTTGTGAGTAGCTTACTGAAAAAATTAATTTTGCAAATAATTTTTGTTGTCCCAAATTGGTGAAAAAATACCTTATAACCTGACTGTAACTGATGACTACTGTAAGCTAAGAACCAATGCAGAGTTTGCCCGGTCATTGGCATGGATCTCTGCTTGATCATTTTGTCCATTTTCAAATTTGGTATTAAATATGTTTCCATTTGTTTTACTACAGATTTGGTAGCGACAATATCACAAACTTTTTAAATGATAAGAAAATTTAAAAAGTGAAAGATTGCATGAAGAAATATTTGCCGGTGCCTTTTAAGCAAAGAGACCATTAGTTGAGGAAAGTTTCGGACTTTGTTGAATGTGATTTATATTTGTCAGTCAAATGATTGATGCCCGGAGTGATACCAATACCCTGGTTTCAAATGCACAATATGTTTCAGTTTCCTAATGTTAAACTTTTAGAAAAGATAAAATTGAACAACATTTCTATTAATAAGATATTCAAGCATCTACTTATCTAGCAATTGATATATTGGGAATAACACTTGAGATAAGCAACTTTGGTACAATTTTTATTGAGTAAATATTTTTTGATATTATCAATCAACATTTTGGACCCAGATGAACTACAAATGAACTAAGCAGGTGATTGTAATGCTTATTTCACATAGGTGATTCAACCTTGATTAATATTAAGCGAAAAGATTAGGAATGTTTTTTGACCTGCAAAATTATGTACAGTGATGGTTAAAAAGTGAAGAAAATGTTTATTCATAATAATAATATTAATTTTTGACTTGAGACAGCTGAAAATAAAATATATCGTTCAACAAAAATACAGTTTACTAATTACAATTTTTTTTTTATTTTCTTGTATTGAGGAGCCGTAGCATTCAGAAAAAAAAGTTTTTTATTAATTGCAACATGTTTCGATTGGAGTATCCATCATTGTCAAGCTTTATTAGTTTTACAACAGACTATGTATAAAATTGATTCATGCATTTCCAGGTACGTTATCCAGGTGTAATCATTGATAACACACACCTGGAAACAGACCTCTTACCCCAATGTTTCACCTGTCGTTTGAATCATTACACATACTAACTGCCTTTACCTAATGAGTCAGGTAAGACATTAGTGACAGGTACCGAGATATGCATCATTAAAAAAAATAATATAAGATATCGCTGACCAATGATAAAACAAGTTAGAAAATCAAAATAGTAAACATGTTTGACTAGTAATTGAAGTGTTTGGTGGTTTAAATGACCAATTAGCTTAAAAATAAACATAAAAGTGTGATTATTCATAAAATAAGCTATTTTTTTTAGTTACTCATTTGCAATCAATTAATTACCTTGTGAACAGTGGAACTCTAACCATTGGTTGGTATGAAACACAAAATAATTTAATAACAAAGCAATGCAAAAATTTAAGTTTGATGCTCAGCACAGTTATTATATATTGTTTGGCAGCCAAAATATGGAAAGTTAATTATTGACCCGTTTGCATTTAAATTTCTGCTCCATGAAATTTTCCCACATTCTGTTATAAGTCCCAAAGCATTCTTTACAACAATATATTATGTAATGACTTTCCCATTGTAAAAACATGGAGGTATGCGGATACTGATTGAAATGAAAACATCTAGCAGCTAGATTGAAGGGATAACAGGTAATAAGGAAAATAATAACACATTTTGTGATAACAAATAACAAGTCACGAATAACGTCACTTGTGTTTTGGGAGCAAGTGGCAATGCCCCATGAAAGCTAAGTGTTTAAACTGTTCAAGTTTAGATGCATTTCCCATTTTTGAGGCATTATGGGTATCATAATTTAATTGATGACTGTTGTATGTTCTTAGAATTCTAAAAAAAACAACCAAGTTTTTAAGTTGGCAACATCTTAAAAAAACAGCACATTTCTTTAAAATTACCAATGGCAATAAGCCATGACTGCGGAGACCAAAATGAAGCACATATACAAAGACTTTTAGTCAGGAAGTTGTAACTTTAATATTAAAATATTTAAGTGAAAACTTCTTGATTAGAATCTTTGCAGTATCTTTATCAAGCCACTTAAATAAAACTTTATTTTAGGCGTTACATTTAGCAGGAATTGGAGTTTTGTTTCTCTCTTTTTTAAAAAAAACAACATGTTAATTACTGGGTGGAGTCCTTCATTATGAAATGTTGCTCATAATATCTTTTAAAAATATCAAAAAAAAATTTAAAATGAAAAAATCCAAATTTCCTAGAAATTGTCAAGTGATAAGCCCTGGAAACAAAATGCAAACACTCAACTTTAAAAACATCTGCGGCTTTATTTTTGATTTTTTTTTATTGAGATAAAACCGTCTTAACCCAGTTTTTTGTCACAAACATTAATCAATTGAGATGTGAAACTGAAATATGGACCATCTTCATTTCTCTTTTCAGTTTTGCTACTTAGGGCAGATTGATTGGGATGCATTAAATTTTCAGTTTAAATTTGCCTTTTAATATTTTGCTAACTGTAAATTATTTTTCGATGTCATTTAGTGGTTCGTTATCCTCATAGATTGAAAAATAATCTGATCCTATGTGCAATGGATCATTAGGCATATAAATCGTTAATAAAGTAGGCACCTTTATTTTCATGATTTATTACTCAGTATCCATGCACTAAAATGGACAAGTGGCAGCCATACAAATGATTACACAAGAAAATATTTTCTTTTCTATACATAGTGAAAAGAATTACGAGTTTTACTTTCTATTTTTGTTCACCTCCCGGACGAATTAAATTTGCTGTTGACCGAGGGGGTCTATCAGTTTCTATGGATTATAAAACTTATGATTAGGATTAATGTGTGACAGTTTTATGGTTCGGATGTTTTATAGCAGATTTAGCTGAGATTTATGCATTATCCATGCCTGGCTGTTTAGTTGCGGGTGAAATGTTTAGAGAGTTCAGCACCTCAGTTCAGGCTTCAATGCTGAGGATTAAAGAATTTCATTGAACCACAAATTATTGCTGTATAGCTGCTATAATCTGATCAAATCATTTTAGCAGTTGGGTTATAACTATGGTAAATTTTATGGGATCCAGCACCATTCAAACCCCATTGAAGCATTTAATATTGAGGTGTATGCATAAGTGGAAGAGAGAAGCATTTGAACATTTCTAGCGCTGTAGAGAGGAGAGAAAAATGATGTAGATGTTGGGATCGTGTTAGCATTTAATACATTTGAAGATAATAATCTTAATTACATTAATGAAAAGCTATACTTGGATTTGGAATAAATATCTTGTTCAGACACCTTTAGTTTAATAATAAGTAAAGGGAACCTTATTTAGCAAATCAATTTAAAAAACTTTTTGATTTTACACCCTTCATGTACAAACAAATTAATAGTACAAATACCCCCAAAATATTTCTATCTAATATCCACTTCCAGCCACAATTATTTATTCTCTTTAATCAACACAGGCAATTAATTATAGTTAGGTGGAGTTATACC
>JAOXYC010197130.1:0-11846 GCA_028565715.1 Phoronis pallida
TCAGAGGAGCCTCAGCACTATAAATATGCACTCATTCTAAACTTCCATCACGCAATATGCGATGGTACGTGTCTACCAGATTTCTGCTCCTCCCTGATGAAAGATCTTGACACTCTTCTCTCTGGTGGCGACATTGAGGCATTTTCACCGCGCCAAGTGGTCCACGTGGAACGCTTGCCATTGGAGCTTCGCAGACCACCAAAGTTTGGTGAGTCCCTTAAACTGTATCTTACCCTGATGAAGGACAAGCTTCTTGGTTACACAAATGTTTATCTAGAGAAGTTTCCTCCTAAGGAACATGAGACCCCTCCGAGTACCCGGATGGTCGATTTCCATCTTCCTGTAGAGGAGACTGAACAATTGAAATTGAAATGCCATGCAAATGGTATTACTGTACATGGAGCCCTCACGGCCGCCGCAGCAGTAGCAATGTACAGGATCTGTACATCAAAGAAGGCTGCAAAATCCCTTACCATGCATACAATGCATGCCATCAACCTACGAAAACAATGTCGCCCTCCCGTTCCCAGCACCGACCTTGGTTCGTTCTTTACAGGAGTAATGTTGGATGTTAGCGTAGGGCCCAAGCAAGATTTCTGGAATCTTGCCAAGCTAGTTGCAGACGACATTCACTCTGGGATGCAGCACCACAACCAACTGAAACTACAGGCTGCCATTGTTGCCATGTTGTCAAGAATGTCATACGACAAGCGCGTTGAGATGATGACAAGTGAAGAAGTTGTCAATCGTAAGGTCAGTTTCGCAATGAGCAACATGGGAGTTATTGAGGATACGTTTGAAACCAAGAATTTTGAGGTCACCAAGTTTATGGGATGCTCAGCTGAGCACCGTCTCGTGATTGGTAGCGTGTTTGCTCACATCACCGGCACGTTCAGAGGTCAACTGAACTGGACTGTTAACTACCGTACCAATATGACCTCGCAATCGGAAGCATTGAATTATAGAGACAAAATCCAGGAAGTACTTCTAGATGCTATTCAGAACTAGTGTGCGTTATGCTAGCTTAAATGTGTGAGTATTTTTTAGAAATTTCACATTTAACGTGAAATGGACAAAGCTGAGGATTATGAGATTGCTCCAAATTGGGAAGTGAAAATGCCTCTGATATCCATCTTGGTGGATGATTTGAAAGTGGTGGTTTGTAGTTGAAAGGTTCGGAACTGAGATGACAATGCCATTACTTGAAAACCACACCAGCTAGGGGTTATAGTGTTGTCAAAATTAATCAGGGCTTCAAACAGTTTTTGGAGTAAATACAAGCCAGGATGCTTGTATTCAACTGGAGATTAATTTTAAAAATTCATAAAATTTAAGATCACGTTTGTCACCGTGTGACTATAGAGTTCAGCCAATAAGAAGACTCTAACACTTTCACATATGTTCATATAATGGACAATTTAAAATAATTACTGATTTTCAGTAAAAATAGTGCTTTGTAAGTTGCAAATTTTGCAAACATTTTATTCTAACTTTTAGCATTTTGGGTGTGCAAGAATTGTTTATTCAGAGCAAATAAAGGGTGTTGTGAAACGCAAATTATTCTCAATTCTTTTCTTCCTTCTAAATTAAAGCCCAAAGTTGTGGGTTGTATTTGTTAAACGAAATTACAAATCACAAGTTTAATTGAGCTAACACTGCAAAAACAGGGCATGCTTGGACATATAAACCAATATTTATGTCGTTTGAAAATCAAGACATATTGCCAAAGAGAGGAGAAGCAGTAACAATTTAGGTGAAAAACTAAAGATTTAGTCAAATTAGTCAGGTTTTAGTCAAATTAGTAAAACTGCTTACCTGTTACTTCTAGTTGTAGTAGAGGAACAGTATCCGTATTATCTTCACGCTTCCATTTTAAATTGCTCCTGAAAACAAAATTCACCGTGTTTACAGTTAACAGGTGTGATAAGGTAAGTGGTCAACTTCTTTGAAAAACATTGATTACGTAGGGCCTACTGTGAATATAAAAACAAACACAATATTTTTTTATGTGACATGTATCATGACTTGCTAGTCTTGTGATAATGTATTCAAAAGTTGGCTAGAAGTTTGCATTGCTAAGTAGTGATGAAGGCATCAATAATTTGACAGAAATGTTTATTACATGCAATTGCACCTCGCAGACAGAATAATGTAAATCTCTTAGAGATACAACCTAATTTACGTAGAATCACAAGACCATAATGTGCAATAGCCTCTTGCATCCATTTTCCTACCTTCTTCAACAAAGCTGTCATAAGTCAACCTGTTGTAATTTATGTGAAACAGAATCTAAAATAGTCTTTTCAAAATAAACTGTTAGTACTTGTGATGATTGTGTAAAAAATCCTTGAGTAAAGTTATAAAAGTGACACTATTTATCCTCCATAGTACCATTAATTTTTTATCTAAAAGTACTATGTACTTCACATCTGCAAATTCATTTAATGATTTACAGATTCAAGAAGCTATAATTAGTCATAAAATCATGAAATTTATAGCTAAAGTAGAGCAAATTTTTCATGGGGAATTTGTACACCAAAATGTGGTGCTTTAAAATATTTAGTGGTAGTTTGACACTCAATTATAGCATATGTTCTAATTATACATCATGTTTTGTTAAACTCTGCACATGTCTAACAGTTTCAAATAAACAAATAAACTGACATTCACCCATCATCATTTGAAAGCTCCACTAACTTTAAACACCTACAGCGTGTTAAAAACAAGTACCTGTTTTTTCCATTAACACCCCGTCAATGAACTAGAACGAATACCTTAAATAGATAGAGAGACTGAGCAGACAACATTGAGAGATGGAGCAGACAACATTGAGATGCAGATCCATTAGGGAAGAGGTGTGCAAGTCGGGCATGATTATTTTGCATTTAAAGTGATGTGTGTTTTTGCTTTTTTGTGTTCAGAGGCAGACGTTCATAGACATGGAACACATCTGCCAGTTGTGAGGGAGATAGAGATAGCAAGAGAATGTTAATTGTTCAACATCGTTAGCTGATTATCTTAAGGATTCTGTGTCAATTAGTAGAAATAACACACATTGTTGATAGTTTTTGTTAAAGCTAAATCCAAAGATATTCTTTCGTAAAATGCAAAAACAGATTTTAGAATGCTTCTTTGTTAATAAATTAATTTGACACAGGAAGGGCCTTGCAAAAAAAGGCCAAAGGAAAATTTAATCTAAAAGAAAGGATAAAGAATTTCTCCTCAGAATTAATTCAGTTTTGAAAAGCATAAATCCCATCACACTAAAATATGAGTATTTAAAGTAAGGTTATACGTCTCAATGTAATTCTACACAAAAAAGCAACATCAAAAATCTAAAAGGTCCTCCCAGCATCAACATTGAAAACACATTTGAAGTATCATCTTTCCATCTTACTATTTTTAGCTTATCATATTCACTACGCAGATTTTAGATTTGACATGTATGCTCTTTCAACTTAATGTGCATAAACTAATTTTAATTCAAATTCTTTTTTGTGTGTTTTTTCGCAGCTATTCGTCCATTTCTTAGACATGGTTATTTTTTATCAAATATTTTTTGCCTCTTTTAAAAGTGCTTTGCAATTAAAATTGCAAAGCACAGGTTTTTTATAATATAAGGGTCTGGAAGTCACGTGACATCAAGTATTTTGAGCAAGCTCACACACTGAAATGGTCTTACATAGTGTCGCAGGTGAATTTGTAGTTTTCATGCAGAACATGATACCAGATAAGAATCAAAATACTTCGCCACAGAATTGATATGTCCTATAGAAATACAGCAGTGGAACCATTTCAAAAAGATAAAAACTTCTTATCTATTTTATTATGCGTCCGGTAACGGCTATACTGATTTTAATCATTTCAAAAAGACTATCAATATTGTAAAATGTAAATGAATGTGACTGTATTTTTTTACTGGCAGAAAGTGATAAATATTGAAGACAGAAAAATTCGGAACGGATCTGGGAACAGAACCCTGAGGCCTCCTGATTGCCACAAAGCTAACCCACTCCTACTTAATTAGTAGGAGTGGGTTAGCTATAGTGGTAGATTATCTGACTGGCAATCAGGAGGCCTGGGTTCGATTCCCAGATCCATTCCAAATTTTTCTGTCTTTTCAATATTTTATATTGTAAATGAATTTGAAAAGACAGAAAAAATCCGAACTGAACTGGGAATCGAACCCAGGTCTCCCTGATTGCCGGTCAGATGCTCTACCAACTGAGCTATCCAGCCCGTCCTAATTCTGTCTGAACCTTAACGCATAATAGCACTATTAATATTGTAAATGGTTGGTTATAAAACTTACTGCCATGGTTCAAGGAATGGCTCCCATCCTGATAATCCTCTATTGTAGTAATAACTTGCCAACTGAAACATGGCCTCTCCTTTATTTGGTGAGCTCATGGTTTGAAGTATCCTACAACCTGCATAGAAAAAAAAATGCTTACAATTAGCAAATCTGATCACAGTAGTTTTGAACTAGAAAGTTATGACAAAGAGCAAATTATTCAAAAAAATTACCACAATGCAAGGAGCATTGCATGAAATTAACCCTTCTAAACATTTTATAGCATAAACTGGCAAAACTGTGAAATTATGAAAACCGAAGGGTATTATCTATTTTAAAAACACCATAACATCACACAGCTTTGATTCCGTTGTCTAGGAGACAATTATATGATTTCAACATTTCAATGAATGCAGGATTTGTTTTCGATACCATATCACAAATTAACTTTTCAAATTTTAACAAAATGCGGATCAATCTTTTATGAAAGCAAGTATATGGCGGGGAATTTGAATACTTGTAAAATTCCCTCTAAAACGTAACTTACCGTAAAGTGAGAATTCAGCCAATGGGATATCAATATTCTTACAGTCATCAATAAGGCACAAACAGATACATTCTGCTTTCAACTGAAACAAGCAAACCAAAAATGAAAAAGAGGAAAGAAATCATGTTCATAATATTTTACCATCTGTATCACTGAATGTGTAATTGCTGGCAAATAAATTATCAAACGAGAAATATTATCAGAAAAAAATCCACAAACTTAAAGCAAAACCAAACTTGATTTTTTGTCTTATAGGATCCATCAAAGCCATCCAGACCGCAAGAGATGTAATGGGGTTTTATTTTGTGTAGTGGTAACTGATTTTTCTGAATTCATTTGCTCATCAAGTAATATTCAATCAAAACCAACTGTGGCAGCACCCACCTCTATTCCCGAGAAGTCCAATCCCTCTGGATTCTCAGCCTTCACTGCAGGTGGAGAAGCCTTAGTAGGTGATGAGTTCTGTGTCAGCCACATTGCTGCATCATCCAGATGGTTGTCACAGATGTTGAGGGCTCGCCTAGCATCTTCTTCAGTAAAACCGAGGTCCATCAGTTTCACGATGCGGTAGTCGGTTTGGTCTGTAATGAACCAGAATGACAGATGGTTTAATTATGCTAAAAAGATAGATTCCTAAGATGAAATATCAAAGTTCATAGAAATCTTTATTTTCCTTTGTTCACATTGTCTTTTAGGAGGAACAAGAATCATGATACAAGATTTGGTGAAGCTTGAAATTCTTATGATTAAATAAAAATAAGAAAAAATCTCTTTTACAATAAATTTAATGAACTTGTTAGTTTATCTTTGGAGGTAGTAATTTCAAAATCATTATTCTGAAGTCCTGTAGCAAAGACATATGATTGTGTTTTCTAACAATATGTATTAAAAAATAGATGTATATTGAAAAGACAGAACAATTCGGAACGGATCTGGGAATGGAACCCAGGCCTCCTGATTGCTGGTCAGATACTTAATAGATACTTTCAGTCGACAATGGCTTTTTTGTTTCAACTTTACCTCTGTCCAATAATGAGGTTGCTGAGGCATTCTTTGGTATATTCTGTTGACTCCTAGCTTTCTTAGCTTGCTGTGGAAGAGACTCAAAGATGGCGAGAAACAATCTCAGATCTGTGTATGACAGGCGTACGTTCATGGTGCTGAATGAAACCTGAAACAACATATATTTAGGGTAATGAAGATCAAATTGAACCACTGAGTTGTCAAAATAGAATAAACGACTCAATGTATAATGCCCAGTTAAAGAGATGCACAGGCAGCCATTGCTAAACATTCACAACACCATCCTATCCTAGCCCAGTAGGAAGTACTCCAGCCTGGGCTTGAACTATAAAAAAATTATAAGTTAGGGCACACTTTTTAAAGTTGAATATCTTAAAAGATATTCAACAATCTGTCATATGTTCAATTGCGTACAGTTTAATTCAGTGGAAAGAAAACGACACAATTGTTTGATATTCAAGATAGTAACACATTCGCACTACATTTAATGTGTAATGAAAGAAAATATAAACATGTTCATTGAGTGTATGAAACAGCTTCTTGCAAGCAGGATTGGGAGTCACATTTGTAGTAACTTCATTTAAATACTTCATTTTTGAGTTTATGTTTATGGATTTATTGCAAGATTTCTTTAGACAATCAATTTTGAAATTTCATTAATAGACAATCAATTTTGAAATTTCATTAACGAATTTAAGACTTGGCTTTGAAAACAATTTCAAAATCGTTTAGAAATCTCAATAACAATTAACCGTAATAGAACTAAATCCTCTAGACTATGTAACACTGCATTAAAGATTAACACATAAATCTAACCTCAATGAATGGTGGAGCTTGGTACTCAGCCACAGCATTACTCAGTCCAGGACGTCCAGCAGGTCCACTCAGTTCAACTGTGACAGTCATGGGGTCAACAATAGACAGAGCAGTCTCATCCTCAGACATTAAGGAGCATGAGAATATCTCTAAGCTTTGAAGGCTGGCTGAGAGAGGGCGCTCTTGACTGTTTGGACGGTAACACAGTACTGCAGTGCTCTACAAGAAAAGATACACCTTTTTAAAGAATTAACTTCAAATCAATTAATAGTTGTCAGAAACAAGTAAAGGACGCAGGTTTTAAAACTAGTTATGGCGGCTAAGGCGGGTTGTACCTTTTTTACAAAAAAATAAGATAAGCGGATAGTGTGTCTACAATAAAATGGCACATCCCTTTTCTAAGATGATGTGGTTACTACTATTTGCTGTTACAGTAAATTGCACAAATAAATGTAGTCATTATAAATGGAAATATTTCTAAAATTCTTGTTTAAGAACACTTTTTTAAAAAAATTGAATTATGTTGCTGTTATTTCTGAATTTCCAGTATTTTATTAGAGAAAGCAGTGTTACCTTGAGAATAACGGCATTAGTGTCTTTATCACAGGCGTTCTCTACAACAACCAATTCTGTATCCTTGATGTTCACATTTAACTCAAACTTGTTCTGCAAGAAATAAAAGGATCAAGTGGAATATGTAGATCATTATAAATGACATAGCAAATTAAGGCCCATACAGGGTCTATCTGGGATATTTCCGACTTTTTTCTGCTCAAATTTGTCACATATTGGTGCATGCACCTAAGTTTCATGTAAAGGATGTCCACATTTTTTATATTAAACTATCATTGCCAATATGACTGCCATAAAGAATCAAGAAATCATATTAAAAAATATAATAAATTGTACGAAGAGATATAAGTAAACGTGAATCAGGACTTAGTCTACCTTGCTTGGTTGTAGTTCAGAATGAAGTCGAGTCAAGATGCTTTCTCCAACTGCAACTATGTCACTGTTTTTAGATTTTGAATCTAATCCCGTCCATTTTGATATGTTGTCGTCTAGTATATCTTCTGTAGACTGTGATGGGGTGACATCTAAAATGTAATAATTTACACCAACTTTAAAGTTGTGATTATTTGTAGAGACAGCGACTTGTTCCACAAAGATGACAAAAAGTAAACTCAAGTTGGACTTGAATTTTCAAATTCCCATCATAGTCCATATGGCAGACAACTTCAGATAGATTAGTCAACTTTTAGTCATCTTCGCAGAACAGACCCATGTTTCTTGTATGAGCATAGTTAGCAGGCCGGTATAAAACACACAAAACCCGACTAAGGTTTTAAGATTTGAGTCCAGAATTCAATCAACAATTTTATCCTGATATCGCATTAATTAAACAATCACTTAAAGATTATTGTACATTAAGGCTTTCGTCTTGAACTTTTGAATGTTATCCATACCAGTGACAAAGGGATCCTCAGCGTTGGAGGAGATAAACTGCTGAACGGGCAGCAGCCAATCAAAGATTCCCATCAATCTCATGTCATTGAGAACCACCGTGAATCTTGTGATGTCGAGTGTTTCACGGAAGTGTAGCTCCATCTGCAGGTTAGAGGTATCACCAGACAGTTGAGCTTTAGATGGCTGGAGAGTTGATGTGAAGATGTTGGGTCTTTGGTTCACAGGAAGATCTACAAAAAATATCAATTTTTCAAAAAGTTGTTTCCTTAAACAACACAAAAATAAAAGTAGTAACTTGGACTTCAGAAAACATTTAGAAAAAATTCTTTTGTGGAGAAAGTATGATAAATATATTAAAAATTATTTGAAATAATGAAAACATTTATCACTTTGCAATTGAATAGTCATTACTTTTTCTTCCAAAAAAGAGTGATCCTATTTTACAGGATGCAATGAGTGAGAATATTTTTATCAGCATCAAATGCTACGGCTTCACAGCCCAATTTCATCAACTATACATTTTAAATAGTGATTCACAAAAAATACTAGCTACTGAGAATAACAAAGAAAAACTTTTCATTAAGGAATCATTATGTATCAAGGAAGCTCAGTTGGACCATTCAATCTTGAATACCCAACTCAGCAGTATACCTCTACAGCTATGGTGATTTGTTATGACTGTTCTTGTACTCATTTCTATGATGGACATTGACATTGACATTTGACTTGGAAAATTTAAACATGTATACTTCATGTATTATATCCTGATACTGCGTTTTTTGATATTGATCTGGCCAAAAACTAATGTGATAAAAAAAATCTCCTCTCAACCTCACCTCTGAATCGCGTGTCTTTCATGAGAATTGCCAGGGAAACTAGATCAATGTCTTTTGACTTATCAGAGAACGATTCAAAAGATAAACGTGACTTCTGGAAGTCCAGTCGGGCGAGAGACTCTTCTGCTACCCCAGGCATCTCATGTGACGTCAACAGCTCAACAGTGACATTGTTCAGGAAGATTTCAAATGAGTTCACCTTCCATACATCTCCACTTAACACAGTCTAGAAGAAAATAAGATGGGCATGAAAGCTATTGGATAAGTTGAGTTCATGAAAAGAAAGTCATATATTTTTTGTCCTTTTGGTATCACCAGCCCTAGTAGACATGCTCTAAAGTGTGATTAAATTCATTACAATCATATATTAAAATGCTTATTAGAAAAGCTAGAAACATTCGGAATGAGATTAATTAAAGGTCTTCTTTCACAACAAAAAGTGGTCATCTCCCTTTTTGATGCTTAAAGAATGTCTAAACACATAAACTAGAAACCCACCTGAATTTTTGGATCTTGAAGATGGGACATCATCGGTCGTCGGAATTCCTCCAGTTTCTCTCCAAAATTATGACTGAGCACTCCCCGGATCAGTTTATATTGGTTGACATCTAATGAGCAGTGTACCGAGGATAGTTCACCCATGACTGATATATCGGGTACGGCGTGACTGATGTCATTGGCTAGATTACGTTCCACCTGGAGACTCAACATACACTTCTGTTTCAGTAACGGAATGTTCTGGAATTACAAGATGTGGAATTAGCAAATGGTGTTTTGGGTGGGTTAGCAATACATTCTACAGTTTGAGTTGACAAAACATTTTCATGACAGTTATTGTTGATGCAGAAATGGTAAAAATTCTAGGATTTTCTACTTTTCAATAAAAACAAATTATTTTCAACTCTCTTGTATTCATTGACTACATTTGCTTCACAGTCATGAAGTAACTGTCTTATTGATATATTAAATAAAAGACAATTTAATTTTATCTATAATAATTATTTAAAATCAATTATTCATGAGCCAAGTACTGAGATACAAGTCCTATAGAAAGAATTTTAATAAATGAAGTTTCAAGTAGAATTTGTTAAATACATTGAATAACTATTCAGAGACAACAACTTGCCAAAATGTCTTTATATTTGAACTTTCCAAAACTCAGCATGATAGCAAAATGCATGCAAATAGCTGCATAAGTGAATACCTAAAAAGAAATGGTATACATAGTGCACTTCAGTACCTGTCTTTTGACACAAAATCCATCAAACACCATATCTTGTTTGTGTGTTGCAGACACATCAGACACACGCTCAGCAGAATATAAATCCATATCTGTCAGCTTCACTTCCCAAACATCCAGTAGACAAATATCAGTAGATGACCTTGATGTATCAAGTCGCACATTTGAAATATTTGACAACACGATTCCTGAGCTTTCTGACAGTTTGCTTCCAAATGGTACACCAACGCGTTTCGCAGGTGGCGACAACCGTGCAAGATTCCCACCATCGACAGTGAACACCAACTCTGGGCTTGGATCAAGAGAATCATCTCTGCTATCGTGATCAAGATCCCCGTACACACTTTGGGTCATCGGATCAGAGACGGGTTGCTTTGGTTTTGTGGCAGACTCTGTATCCACCTTTCTTTTAGCAGTCGAGGATGAGAGATCGCTGCTTTTCTTAGCAGTTATAGTTCCATCTTTACCATCGAAGAGAAATACATTGTGTACAGACAATGTACCGAGGTTGGCCACTAAGATGTCAGTAGAGCGTGAACTATGAGGTATGAGTATCACTGGCGCACCAGCCTCGATATCCAGTAACATACGAGCATTCAGGGTGGCTGATTCTATCACCTTGAAAAAAAGGCCTCAAAATTATTCCAAACCTAAGGGTCTTTTATCAGAATATGTTTCTGAAGAAATGTCCACCAAAAGTGTACTTTCATCAAAAGAGCTTCTTAGAAAATTATAAAATAATGCATTTATTATATAATAAAAAGGTCCTGATTTCTGTCCAAATAATATTATGCCAGTTCTATCGTCTTTATTAATGTTCTATTATGCAACTGTCACAAAAAGAAGACTAATCCTGGTGTTTAGAAAACTATAATTATTTAAGTAATGCAAGTTTAAAATCTAGTGTGTCACAATCAAGATATTCAGAAATATGATAATTTTTACCTTCATTCCCGTGGAAGCAGCTCTCATCTGTCCCAGTATATCCTGAAGTTGGTTAAAATGTTGAATGAATGCTACAAGTTCCTGCATGAACCTCTGAGAATGTGTATACCAGACTGCACTCACACGGATCTTAATCTTGATGTCAAACTCACGCTGGAGGTTGGGATCTGGTAGACCATATCTGCAAGGAGGGTTATAGTTGGAAATTAAGATTCATGAATGCTGGATTGCTGGAATCAGATTGGATGCTTCAAGGTCTCGATGTCAAGATTTTACCATATTCCTGATCACTAGACAAGAATCCATCATGAACACAGAGGATTGACAGAATTTTGAACTACTATGGCAACTTCAGATTTTGTTCAAACAAAGGACTGTTCTTGAACCAATTTAGCACATTTCTAAAAATTCCGTGAAGCTTAATTATGACATCTGAAACGTTGATGGGCACATGGATCGATAATAATCAAATAATTTCAAACCATGCATTGAAAGTGAAATTTTAATTTAATATACAACCTTGACTTACTTGTAAATATCAAAGTTCAATGCTTCATCACCGACAGTAACGAACTTCTCCCGATACATTCTGCCACTTGGCGACGAATCGATGATAGAGACTTTACCAATATTACCCTTCAGTCCGATATCACCATCTTCCAAGTTCACATGAGCGTC
>JAOXYC010197241.1:0-11838 GCA_028565715.1 Phoronis pallida
TGTTCAGAATCGTAAATCCTCGGGTAAAATAGGGAATGAATCCAATAACAAAATAAATCCTATGAAAATGTTTCTAACACCCTACCTTTGAGTTATTGACAAGACTGGTATATCTAGAGTTGAGTTGTGCCAGTTGTGATGTAACCCTCACATCATCTGTCGACTGGAGAAGAGACTGTCCTTTCTCGTTGGTGGCGTCAATAACCGTCTGATGACTGAGGACATCATCATGTTTATTGCGATGCTTCCTGAGTTGGTCACGCTTGCTCTCCACAGATGGTTGTACATCACAGTCAGTTCGCAAGGCTATCTCAGTCTCTTTTAACCATAGATTGGCCTGGTCATAGTTCGAATCATACACCAACCATGAGTCATGAGCTTGCTCTGCAAAACGTGAACATACAGCATACAACAATAACTAGATTATAAAAGGCTCGCAATACAGCTAAAAGGGCTTCCATAAAGTGAAGGCCAATTTTAACTATAAATGATATTTCAGAGATTTTTGATGGCAAGAGCCACAAACCTTAAGCATCATCCTTTAAAACGTAAGTGTATTACCATGAACCACCCAGGCCCCATGTGGTTGTATGTTCCTGGGTTTTAAATATTTCTTTAAATTTTTCCAACAGTTATGGAGACTGGGATAAGAATATGGATCCATTGGAAAAAAATTAATTCAATTTCATACGTTTAGCAAATACTAACCTAATGCCAGCCTAGTATCATTGAGGGCATCCACATAATTATCCCACTCCTGCTTGAGAAGACGCAGTTCCTCTCTCACCAGATCTCGTCCTTGTGTTGCAGTGTCAGCCAGTATCACTTCACCCTTATCACGGGCACTGTGTACTCTGTCAGCACCTTCAGACTTCTGGTTCATACATTCCTATAAAATAGTTTTGCAATTATTATAAAATACCATTTTTGTAATATCTTAGATGGCCAGTTGCCAACTAAAACTCTTGCTGACTTCTGGAAAATAAAACACCATTTGTCTGGTAGTATCATAAAGCAATGCATTATCAATTTGAGTTCTTAAAAGGAACTTTGATCTTTTTCAACTCTGCAATATGTATGTGAGGCACTCATGAGCTGGCAAAATTATTGTATGCATTTAAAAACAAATTAAAAGGTGCAAAACATTTGAAAAAGTAGTTGACTCAACGTTTTCACAACAAACCTCACGTGACAAACTGCTTAAATGGTGCTTTCTCCCTCTTTGTTTTGTGAATAAAACAATTAACTTACCTGAATCTTATTGAGATTGGATTCCACAGAGAGCCTGTCACCGCGACAGTCATTACACATAGACAGTCTCTCTTTACTAGATGTCAACCAGTCTTCAGATGCCTGGTGGAGTTCATTGTAGTTCTTGTGTGCTTTAACAACCGCGTCACACTTCCGCGTCAAATCCTAGGAGAAATTTTGTTTTATTTCAGATATTTAATCAGGTCTTTTAAAAGCTGCAAAAGAACTTTCTTGGTCTTAAATCAGGCTATTGCTCCAAATTGCCTACAAAAATGTGTTTTTTAACTTGAAAACTTTTTCAAAATATTCTGACAAACAGCATATTATTTGATGAATTTGAAATGACAGAAAAAATCCGAACTGAACTGGGAATCAAACCCAGGTCTCCTGATTGTCATTCAGATGCTCTAACCAACTGAGTTATTCAGCCCATCCTCACTGTCTGAATATTATTTGTCAGTTATCTTATACTTTTTGATCAAATACATTATCTGTTTTGAAAAAATGGCTCAATCTAGAGGAAATCTCCAAATCGGCTTATCGCTACGAGGTCACCAGTTTTCCTTAGCACTTATTCTGAATACCAACCTTTGAAGCTTCAACTAATGTTTCATATCTTGCAATCAGTCTCTCAGCCTCCAGTGTCAATGCAGCATCGTTGCTTGTCTGGCGCAGATCTTGAGCTTTTGTCTTCAGTGTGTCAAAACTGGGCTTGTTTCTTGTGATGGCATTATGTAGAGACTGGAAAGAGGATAGTATATATTCAGCAAAAATATTAATTTTAACAGCTTTACTAACATTAAAAGTTATTGAAAGCAAATTCTATTTGGAAAGTAAAGATTGTATTTAATCGATACAACAACCCTCACAAGAAAAAATATTTTACCGCACTTAGCAATGCAACTAACAGCCAAAAATCAGTGAATGTCTCAAATTGGCATCACCATATAATGACAACTCATACCTTAACTTTCTCCAACTGGCTCTGTTTGTCGAGGAGAGATGGTTGTGGCTCCATCTCTTGGTGGAGTTGCTCCTCACTCTCAGTCAACCATTGCTGCAGCTTCCTAGTGTCTTCGTCATACAGACTCCAATGATCTTGAGCACTCTCCAAGGAGTTCTTAGTCTCAGACAGAGTCACACCCATAGCATCCCACGACTGTTGCAGGGATTGGTGACCCTGTCTAAGCCCATCTCGACCAGAGACGGATGTATTTGGCAGCACCATCTGCAGACACTCGCTGACCACATGGATCTTCTTCAGACCGTCATCACGAGCAGTTTCCACAGAGAGGACTTTGTTCAGTTTGTCTTCAATGAGATATTTGTCACCAGATGTGTCCGTACAAGGCAGCATCTGCATGCT
This sequence comes from Phoronis pallida, assembly GCA_028565715.1. Classification (NCBI taxonomy): domain Eukaryota; kingdom Metazoa; phylum Phoronida; family Phoronidae; genus Phoronis; species Phoronis pallida. The sequence continues at coordinate 2,618 of JAOXYC010197241.1, forward strand.
AAGCTCTTGAAGCCATGTTGTACAGTCATTGTATGTCTCCTGGTAGTCATCATGATCTTTAACATACTGGTCCCAACGTCGACATAGTTCCTGAAAGAAAGTTAGCAACGTGTGAATGGTAATTAAATTTGAAAGAGATTGTGTATCACTATGAGTTTTCTGAACTGTTCAATCTCTTCTATTCACATTCTTCAAATTCAATTCTTTAAGATTATTTTTTAAACATAAAAGAGGAGAATTGGTGGGTCAAGCTCTCCAGATTTCTAGGAAAACGAGCTTGGTCCATCTCAGCCGCTTCAAACCTCAAAATTTTTAAACAAGATGACCAAGTGACTACTTGCTTATTGGCTGGGGATAGAAATACTGTTTGAATCGAAGGATAAGTACATTTCACTAAAATATCCCAACCTACCTTAGCATTGGTGAGTAGTGCGTGATATCTGTTGTTGATCTGTGAAGCCTGGCTAGTCACACGTGACTCACCACTTACTTGACACAATGCCTGGGCTAAATCAGATACCTCATCTACTGAGTAGGCACTGATCTCTTCTTGAATGTGCTGGAAAATAGGAAAATTGTGGAATCAAAGATGAATTGAGTTTGAGAAAGGCTTGATTTCTTTGTTTCATATACAAAGAGCATCATTTAGCAACTGATAAATCCAGTCTTCTTTGAAAAGACAAACATTCAATGATGCAATTAAAATGCAAGTGTGCCCAAGCAAGATTTTGCAAATTTTTTTTGAAATCCAAAAATGTAGAGGTCAAAATAAGAAGTAATTATAAAACATAGTTTAAGGTGATATGGAGTTTATTAGTTTGAGAAATGCTTTTGAATTGATGAAAATATTTTTATTCTGATCAATGTTATTTTCTACCTGTAGGCTAGAAAGCTGTTCCTTCTTCAGTTCCAGTGTGGGTTGTAACTCAATGTCACGTAATCTAGCTTCCATTCCCTTCAACCAGGTGGTGTTAGTGTCTACACACTCCTCATATTCTCTCCACTGGGCAATACATGATTCAAGCTTCTCTCTTGTCTATGAAAAAATGCAGACTTAAATCACCACAAGGTATTCACAACTTATTGAATTATCAATTATCATTTCATTTTATTAGGAATTCTATTGAAACTACTGAAAAACCATGCAGGATCCCAGTTTTGTACTGGTGAATAACCAGTTTTAAGATAAAGTGATTCTTACAATGAATGGGAAGTAATACCTTTTATTGAATGAGATTTTGAAAAATCATAGAACGAGCCTTTGGCGAGTTCTATGAGTTTTCAAAATCGAATCCCATAAAAGGTGGTATTACTTCCCATGAATTTAAGCCAATTTGCGAAAAAATGTGAGAGTTTCAATTCTTATCGTTCTTGAACTTTACAATTCTTTGCGTTCTAAAACATTATGCACGTGTCTTGCACAATGCTTTTCACGTGATTCAGTACTCGTGTACTCTACTAAGTCATATCAAAGTAGCAAACTCATATTACAAAGTATATGATTGAGTTTATTATATGAATTCGAATATAAGGATAGTTAAGTGATAAATACTCTTATTCTAATGGGCAAAACAGTACAGCTGGGTGCACTATACTTTCGGTAGGTTATCTTTGTAGAAGGTGTGGCAAAAGCCTTATTGTCACTAATTTATTCAGATATTGAAACTGTAACAATTGTATAAATAATACCTTTGTGAGATCATCCAAGAACTGCTGCCATCCATGTTCAAGTTTAGCTGTATCTTTGGAGACAACTTCTCTACCATGTACTGAGGTTCCAGGTAGAACTTTGTTGGACAATTTGACCACCTGGCTCACTTTAGGTTCACCATCCCTTCGTACAGTTTGAAATTCCTGAAAGTTCAATTATAAGTAAGTCAATCCCATATGACAACAAAATTTAAATTAAGTTTTGATAAAAAATGTACGAACTCTTAAAAGTTTGTTGATGAAGATAATTAACCTAAGTATTTAGAATAAATTTGAAAAATAACACAAATATGCTTAGGTCCCTGTGACGTTTAAACCGAAACGTCGACGTGGGCCTAAACATATTTGTGTTATTTTTCAAATTTATTTTCATGTTATGGCCAAAAACTAAATTAATTAACCTATATAGGTTATTAATGTTAAAATTCTGCTGCAGCTTATGTGTGAAATATGAAAGTTGAAGAGGTTTACTTTCATATTCCTATCGACACACTCCAAACATTTGTAGTCCAAATCATGAAGAGATACACAGGGGAATAAAACAAAAACTTAATAAACAATGAGGATCACTCAGACAATAATTCAAAATTCTTTTAAAAATAAAAATTCTTGCTTTCGATACAAATTTGAAGACCAAACTTATAGTCAATCACTACCAAACGCAGCAAAGGGATTCTGAAGAGACTTTACAAAACATACATTGAGGGCAAAATTCAACTGCAAAACATAACTTACATATCTTCGCTGCAAATGGAAAATGATAAATAAATTATTCTTTCTCTTTGTTTCAATGTGCAATTCATATTAAAGTGAAATACCTAAATTTGAATAAAATAATTATCAAAAATTCTGACAAATAATCAAACCATACCTGCAGCCTCTCTAGACGACCCTGGTTTGTGTGTCTATCACCTGTACAATCATTACACAGGGACAGTCGTTCATGTAAATCTTGCAACCAATCAGAGCATTCATGTAAACTATCCTGGTACGTCACATGGTCTTTGACAAACACTTCACATCGGCTCACATTTTCCTACAAGCAAAAATATAATAAATTGAATTACAGGCTTGTTTGCGGGTCTTGCTACTCGTTTTTACTTTCATAATTAAATTGTAAAAATTATCTGTAACATTATTTAGCTAAAATGGGTGAAACTATCCATCTCGAGGAAAACATACTACTGGAAAAGTTCTGATCAGAAACACTTGAGAATTAAGGTGGGAGAAACAGGCTACATCTGACAAGTGCCAATACTTACCCTGGCCTGCTCACAGATGAGTTGGTATCGTTGCTTGGCCTTGTTTGAGAACTCTCTGACATATTGGTCATTACTAGAAGCTGCTAAAGTCTGAGCCTTCTCACAAACATTATCAACAACTCTCTGATAGGAAACAACCTCTTGTAGGGAATTCTGAAGAAAATATAATTTACGTTTTGAAATATTGGAACAAATAATTAAATAGCAAATTGAAATTCTGAAAATATTTAATAATGCAATAATTATATATTTTTAAAAAATTATTTAAAAGTTAATGGTACTTTATTTTAATTGATTGCTTTCTAAATAACGTTAAGAGTATAATAATTTTATACACTCGCTTTAGAATTTGCACACCTTGTGAATTTATTATTCTTGTATATCATGTCAGTGAAACAACAAGCATTTAGTTTTTCAACCATTTTTCAACCATTACAAAAGTCAAATATTTCAATGTACCAAATCTCTGAAGCAACAGCATACCTTATTAACATGCAACTGTGATTTCTTCTCCTCCAGGGTAGATTTGAGTTCAATATCCCCCTCCAAATCAGTCTCTCTCTTCTGTAACCACTGATCCAGCTGCTTAACGATATCATCAAAACTATTGTACTGCAGCAGAGTGCTCTCAAACTTGCGCTGAGCAGAAGCCACCCCATCAAAGAGCCCATCCCACTGAGATTTGAGGGCACGCACCTCTTGACGCACAACTTCACGGCCCTCAGATGTAGTGTTGGGGTACAGTTTCTCCCCAGCTTCTGTTGCCTGGGTAAGCCTGGGTTGACCAGCCTCTCGATCTTGAACAAGTTCCTAAAATAAGAAAATGTATTTTAAATTGTTTTAAAAAAATATTAGTAGTCATAACATCAACCCAACACAAGGGAATAATGTATTCCTTATTATTGATAACATGCTTTTCTTGTGCTAACAAAATCCTTCAATGTTGGGATAAAGTCTTACATTCATCTTCTTCCCGGTTGGGTTCTGAATTTTTCTGTTTTTTCAAAATTCATCTTCTTGTTATAGTTGGTTCAGAAAACCGGATTCAAATTAAATTAAAAAAAAAATAAGCACGATAATCAATATTTTACCTGCAATTTTCCAGACTTGAATTGTATTTCATCCTTACTGCCAGTAGCATCACGACACTTAGACAGCTTTTCATTGGTGGATTTAAGCCAATCAGAACAACTGTCTCTTGTATGCTCATACAGCATATGATCAGCAACATTCTGTTCACATTTTTTCAAGATTTCCTGAACAAAAATTTAATTTAAATAAAATATAACTATATACCTTTCCTGATTTCAATTATTTCTAATAAACATGTTTTAAAACCGCTTAGAAATAACAAATCCCTAACTTAGTCAAAAATATTTGTAATTGGATGGTATAGAGTTATGCATGTCGGTTTGTAAATGTAAATCACAATCCATTGTTTTCATTTTGGAAACATTAGAACTGTTAACACTATTTGAAATAATGTCGCCTTCAACAATCTGCTTATTTGGCTTACGTATTTTTCATGTTCTCTGATGGTAATTTGAAAACTCAAGTCCAACTAAAGATCATTCAATTTGTTTTTCTTAAGTTTGTGGAGCAGGCTCCAGAATATGATCAAATACAATTCTTGTTAAACTATTGATAAGATTAAAAGTAATGGGACAGCTAGTAACAATACCTTGACAGTGCCGAGCAGTGACTGATATCTTGAAGTGAGCTGTGAGACATAGGTCTGAACTCTCGTCTCAGATGTGGCCTGAGCCAGGGTCTGAGCCTGGTCTGCAAAATCATCTACTGTTTCCTCCTCATCTCGTATAAACCGCAGCAGTTCCTGGGGAGGGACAGAAAAGGTAGCAATCATAAATATAATGGATGTTGATTAGACAATTAATGATGAAGGGTTTAATTGAATGACATATCTCACAAACAATAATGCATGATAAGTTTACAGTTTATCTATTTCTCAATACTGACCTATGGCATAGAGACCAAATGAGACAATGAAAAAAACAAACAATATAATCATCTCCATTACAATGTGATTATTTCAACATGCTTCAAAAACACGCAAACACATAAAAAACATATCAAATTGATCTCTAAATGACAAGATGAAACAAATGAAAAAATTAAGAACGTGTTCTACCTGTAAAATATGAAATGTATTCTGGGTGCAGAATTTATTAAACTAATAGGGTGCAAAAACAGAAAACAGCTCTAGACATAAAACCACCAATTTTCTTTTGAAAGGGACTCTGGGATCAGAACAAGTTGGGGTAAGGGGAAGTTGGATTGAAAGATTATCTAGTAAGTAAAATCAGAATGTAGAAAATTGGTGGTTTTCGTCTCTGACCATTCCATCACCGATTGAAAATGAAATCTTGACATAAAACACTCATTAGTTGGTATCTGAGAGAAGACCATGCAAAATCATATTACTCAAATGCCATTGAAATTTCATATAACAGAAAGTTGCATCAAAAACTGGTAATGAATAATGAATTCAATCAGTTGAGTTCTTGGCAAGAATAACAATTCTGAAAAATTGCACACTCAAGTTTCAATCTTTTTTTTAATTGTGAAGCATCTTCAATGTTTTAATTTCTTCATGCATTCAATTTTGATGGCATTTGAGTTCTACACCAAATCCTGCATGCAGATCTTACATCCTCTTTACTGCCAATATGTAAAACCTCCTCCTCGTGAGAAATGAGATCCTGCTCTATATCCTGTATGTGAAGGATTCTATGTTAAATACACTCTGATAGTTAAAAGAAAGTCTAAACAAGTGTGGTTATCAAAATGGTTAAATGCATTAATCGCTACTTACGAATGTCGAATCATCTATTATTGAATTACAACGTTTTCATCCATTTCTTTAACACAGTTTGATCATTTTTCGTTGCCAATATGTGTTACTACCTTCATTCTTTATCGAAAACACAAAGTTAATACATTACAGTTGATCTCAGTTATCTTGTTACCAGAAAGATATTTCATCAAGTCACATAGGCAGCCTGAATAGAGATTTTGACCTCATTCAATAGTTGATGATTTCACATTCGTAAGTAGCGATGTAAAACTTCAACTATAAAAATCAAAAAGTTATAAACATCAAATGAATATAAGTATTATAGTGAGTCGCTACTTTCACTCAAGTGAAGGGAATGCGGAACCCCCCCCCCCCCGATTTTACAAAGGGTATGACGCCAAACTTTGTACCTTTGGACACAAACCAGCTTTTTAGAAAACTTCATTTATTTTTTTGGCATTTAATTGATTTGTCCCACCAAATTGTTAAGCATGTGATATTTTGCTCAAGAATATGTACAAGTCATTCAAGTTTCTGTATTTTGGTAGCAAATAGTTATTTGAAATCATTGTGAAAAAGTTCTAGTTCAGCACATGTAAATTAAACACATCTATGTTGTGAGGCTACAAAAAATCTATAAGTAACTCAATATGTTATCCACACTTAGATAATTAAAACAACTACTTGTGATTTCAAGAAATGTACCTTATATCTCTGCAGCTGTTCTTGTTTCTCTTCCAAGTTAGACTTGAGTGGGAAATCTTTCACATTTCTCTCCATCTCTCTCACCCACTTGGATAGTTTCTCATGGTTCTCCTCATACCTAAACATATTCATATTGAGAAATGAGAGAATTGCCAAGACCATATTATAGAATTCTTGGAAATTAATAAGAATTGGAAATGGAAAGTCATTATTCAATAAGTAGTACGAGACAATTAGTTGACAGTTTCTGGTTCAAAATGATTGGTTGTTTTGAAATGGTGTCGAAAAAGGAGTCAGAAAAGATTATCTGAAAATTTATTATCAAAATTCTACAATGAACTCTTCATCTACCAGTTCAAAAACTCCAAGATTGTCATTGAGAAAGTTTAAGAATTACCTCAGCCATTGGTTGAGGCATGTCTCCAGCCTCTCCTGACAACTGGTCATCTGTGAGATGCATTCGCCCCAGTCTGAACGTAGATGTTCCATGTCATGGTTTATAGTCTGTTTACCAGGGGGCGCTGTGTTGACTGATGTTTTGTCTGCTAATGTCTGACACATCGATATTTTCTTATCACCATCAGTTTTGCTCTGTATCAATTCCTGGAATTGCAAATGGCAACATTTTATATCGTTATTTCTTGATTAAATAAGGTCTTCTTAAATTACAACCACTTAAGATGTTGCAGCTATAATTATTTAGCCCTTTGAATTTGGAGCAAATATCCAATGTTCAAAGTGACATGTGATGAAGTTGGTGAAAAAAAAGAGAATCCCAACTACCTTTTTGAGATCAAAGGTTTTGCATGGAGAAATTGATTATGAAAACTATTGTATTACCTTTACTCTGTCCAGTCTGTTTTGTACAGCATGTCTATCTCCTGATGGATCAGAACTCATAGACAGTCTATCTTTGAGTAACACCAACCAGTCAACAGTGGATTGATGTGTGTCCTGGAACTTCTGATGGTCTTGAACAGATGTCTCACACTTCTGGTGTAGGTCCTGAAATGGTGACTTATTTTATCAGCAACAATACCGTAATGACATTTTTCTTGCATCACTAGATTATTTTCATTTTCAAAACTGAAACCATTTTCAAATACATTTAATAAAGTTGTCATGACAAGATATTTTGACTTTTAGTTTCTTACTGCGAATGCCAGGAAAATGTCTAATGATAATGTAATAAAGGCAAGTACTTGGAAATATCATTCCATATTATAAATTCCCAAAAATGTAGAACTGTGAGTGATCATGTAATTATACCTAACCAATTAAACATGGATTATAATATGAATCCCTCAAAAATATTATTAAGTTAAAAAACACATAAATATATTTACTAGCATAACTTACTTTGAGAGAAGAGGACAAAGTTTCATTACGTTTCTTCACATCCTGAATGAACGCAACAATCTCTGGACATCCAGTAGACTTGTTCAAATGTTGAGCTTTATCAAGGACATTGTCAACAACTCTACTATGAGACAGGACATCTTGAAGAACAGACTGAAACAGAAAAAAAATCATAAAATTTATAAGGGATTTCCCAAAAAACAACTAACTGTTGGCATTAACATTAAGTTTTTCTCTCATTTCTGTGCTCAAAAATAAAAATGCAAGCTGGAAAAGAATGATGCAATTTCTTCTGATCAAATGTGGACTTTTGTGTGAATGAACTTGTTTACTTCATGCTCAGACTCTAAACCCTTATCGTTACCTTTTGAGTATGAAGCTGTGATTTCTTCTCAGCTAAGTTATTCTTCAATTCACCCAATGCCTCAACAGCTAATTCTGTCTCAGCCAACCATTTCAACAAATGCTCTTTGTCTTCGCCATAAGAGTTCCACTGTCCAAGGAAAGTATCAAACTTTCGCTGGACATCGCCCACTTTCGTATACAGGCCATCCCACTTATCCTTCATTTCACGAATCTCTTGTCTGATTCGCTCACGGCCTTTTGATGACGTGTCCGTGTAGAGTTTTTCACCAGATTCAACCGCCATGTTGAGTTTCACAAGTCCGCTCTCTTTCTGTGATATGATAACTTGTAGAGCATCGTAGTGTTCTTCTAGAATGTTCTTATTTCCCTCAACCGAGTCACAGGTTGCAAGTTGAGCCTGCTCTTGTTTCAGCCATATTTCAAATAGTTGACGATTCTCTACATATTGCTTGTGATCCGTTACGTAGTTCTCCCAGGAGTCAATCAGATCCTTCAATGACAAAACATTGATAAATTATCAAATTATATGAGACAGTATACTTTTAGAATGATTTGGAATCTTAATGGCTTCAAAATATTAAATTGATTTCATAATAATTAAAATATTTCAAAGTGACAATTTGATACTGCATGGTTTGCCTACAAATTTGACTCTTTTTTCTAAGTTTGTTAGTAAATTTCTAACAGATACCAAATACATTTCAAAACACATACCTTTTCAGCAGTGATAAGAGCATGATATCTAGACTTGATAGCAGTAAGAGTATTCTGTATGCGTGCATCGGATGTAGTATGTATGAGAGACTGAGCCATATCCATGAATGAATCAATAGTGGACTGATAACTAAGTGCATCAGCTTTCATGGTCTGAAATAAAAAAAATAAGTGTTTGAAAGAAGACTTTCCTCCATTGCTGGCTGAAACACATTGCCTTCAATGAATATCACATTAAATTAAATTATATATTATGAAAAAGACAGTTTATTAAACACATTTCATGTCTG
>JAOXYC010197351.1:0-11834 GCA_028565715.1 Phoronis pallida
AGTGGAGTTTGGTGATGTTTTATTTTCCGGGAAAACAAAATGGCGATCTCTGTTTCTCTCCTTTACCCTCACTAATAAGCATACGGCGATGCAATTATGCAACGTAGTTGCTAATTGATATTTTCCTGTGACTCACGCCAAATCTCGCCTATTATCGTTATTCCAAAGTGAATTCCATTGACTGAATAATGCGAATCTCCCAGATTTTCGCGAGTCTTCACAATAAATTATCACCCCCAATCGGATTATCAACCTAACCTGAGTGGATTGAGCAGATCAAATACCGATCCTGCATTTACTTCGGACTTTTATTCAGTCAATTTAAATTAAAACACATTTAAAGTAGTGAACCTACAGGATACTGCACCGGTGACAAGACTGATGAGTTAGCCCTGAGGTGATCTGGACTCTTTTCACCTTAGCTGCACGAGACGCACTTAGGACATTTATTACATGGATTTAAAGGGGGTATACCTGCTGAACATGTGCAAATTTTGAATCGTACTGATTCTATTCAATTTTTAAAACTATACCCTTTCAGGAAATGGAATTTATTGTGAATTATTTGGTTTGTTTGTAAACAACATAACATATTAAACCTTATATTGTTTACTAGTATCTTTGAAATTGAGCCGTTTTATTCCAAAGCAAGTTTTGATTATTGCTAAGACAGTAAAATGGCATCCATCAAAATTGTTTGTTTCATTCTGGAAAAAAAAATTATTTTTGTAAACAAAGGTTTGTTTACATTTTTTCAAAACAATTTCAAATTTCACCAAATTGTAAACTAAGTATAAATTTCAAATTTTATCGAACTAATTTGTTTCCAGGGACTGTTCACATTGATGCAAGCAGATGTTACTGTTGAAAATCAATGAAAACTGGCATCTATACCCCCTTTAATGATGAAGATAGGAGGTTACTGTTGGCCAGTATGAGAAACTGCTCATAAAGAAAGATAATGCGAAATCAGCTTGTGCGTTTAATAAACATGTATATGTTTCCTCCTGTTTGATTTCAGTTTTAGAGTTAGGCACTACCATTGTGGTTAATAGTTAGACACTACCATTGTGGTTAATAGTTAGGCACTACCATTGTTGTTAATAGTTAGGCACCACCATTGTTGTTTATAGTTAGGCACTACCATTGTTGTCAATATTTTTTAGAGATCGATGAATTATTTGAATATATATTCCAGGAACCTTATGATCGAGAAAGATGATGGCAATGACTTTGTTTGCGATATCTTGGAGGAGTTGGTTAACAACACAATGCAAGTTATCTATGATAACTATATTGAACATCAGCTACTGCCATTTACAATAACACAGGCTAGGGATGCCCTTCTTATGATCATTGAGGTATTTTATCATTGTTAAAGTATATTTCAAAACAATATTACGTACAAGTTTTATTAAACACAAATTAATATTGGTTCTTCATTGTCTTAAAAGTCATTCTTTCGAACTTGCAAAAGAGTACTTCTTTTTCACCACTGACCTTCATCAACAGCCATGATTAATTAAAACAACGATAAATATTCAATAATCATATTTCAAAACCATCTCGGTTCCATCCTCGGAATAAATAATTACATACCTGGAGTTATTGTGAATCACAAAGCCTAACACTAAACAAGCAATGCAAAAGACACATTCAATATAAGTACAGGGGGCAAGTTTTCCATGTGTGTTGACAATTCATGGGTGGATTTTATAAACAATGACTCAAGAAATTTTAAGTCCTGTTGCCCAGGCATTTTATGCACATTTTGATAATTTATCAGCACAGCAATTGGATTGGTGAAGCACAGTAGGTTTGGCCAAATTGCAATAGACGTGTCGTTGGTGAAAAAAGGATTGCTTTTTCATGAATTTGACAAAAGAACTAATAAAGATCGTGAAGAACCAAGGTGTATTAAATGAAACATGCATAAATGAAAGACCATTTCTGAAATGTCCATGTACTGTAGTGACGAGCAGTAGTAATACTTTTACAAGTTTGACTCTTGATTGCATGTCATGATTATGTGTTTGTAAGCAGCCTTGAGGCTTGTCATTCTGCAAATAAAGCTCGACAATGGTGGAAGCTCCATCGAAACATGTTGCGACTTAAAAAACTTTGTTGTTTTTACTTTGTTGTTTTTATTAAAGTACATTTTCCGAAATATACTAATATAACTAACATGTAAAAAAGATATTTTAAAAACGATATTTTAATAAACAAAAGTTGCCTGGTTTAAAAAGCAGAGAACTTTTGTTTCAATGAAAGTGTTCATCCTGGGTGTGCCTCAGGGTTGAGAAAATTTGGAAAGCCTTTTTTATAAAGAAAACATTTAAAATCATCGCATATTATCAATTGTTGTTATTTTCTTTTAGTGGCAGTTTTTGTCACGGGATGAAGGGGAGAGCAATCCAGAATCAGATGTTACGTGGAAACAAGAAGAGGGTTTGTGGTCTTTGTCAATCATATATTTGAAAATTTATAGTGCAAGTCATAATGTGCATTGTTCATTTGTGGTTTGTTTTAAATTTGTAATTTAATTGAAGCCAAAGACTCTCGTCTAAACAACATCAAAAAACACTTTCAAACATCAAATTAATAATGTGATTTAAAATGAGCTGTCAAGGCTCGACAAATTGGATAAGCTCTTTGATAGGTTTGAGAACAACTGACCTACCTTTATTATTCTGTTTATGTACTCAAATTTCATTGACTTACCAGGATTATTGCTGTTTTGCCACTCACACATGATGCGGGCATCACTTATGATCATTTATCAGGCTTTACCATGCTTTGAACTGTGTGTCATAATTGTAGAGCCTCAACCTGCAGTGACTGACTGTTGGGCACAAGGTTCTGTTCCTAAACAGATGTTAATTGTGTCAAGATCACCCAGTGTGGCTACAGTCAAAGAAGAAGACATCCAAAGGTAAACTATTAACATTGGTATTCTCCAACTGAATACATCTGAAATTTGAAATGCACAAAATTTGGTCATTTTGGGGCCCATCCTCATATTTCGGAGCAATTCATTAAAAAATATTTTGTATGAAAACATTGAAATTTAGTGAATATTTAGAACCTATAGCAGTCTTTCGATAATTGATAAACGAAGGTTCTGCAAAGCCGTTAATAACAAGTATTAACTAAAACCTGGTTAATTTGACCTAATTCAGAGTTGAGCAAATCCTAGTTGGATGAATCACTGTAAGCATGTTCTAAATATGAATTGGCTACAGATATCTGATATCTCTTTGAACACTCACTGCTAGCATGAAGGCAAACGCCAGTAACCCTGGGTTGGTGTAGATAGTTTAGTGCCTACACAATCAATTATATCTCTTTGAACACTCACTGCTAGCATGAAGGCAAACCGCCAGTAACCCTGGGTTAGTGTAGATAGCTTAGTGCCTACACAATCAACACATCCAGGATTGGCAATTTATTATTGACACTGCGTTCACAAGTAAACTTCAAAATTGGACATCATGAAAATGTCATCTGGTAATGAAAATTTACCAATGGTTTAACTGTAATATCGTGCGTCTCAACATGAGACTTATGAAATTCAGCAAACGTAGGATTGCATGATGGACTGTTGCCTCAATACATTGTGAAAGGATATAGGTTTGGATTTGAAAAGTTCCAAACACCATTTAGGGCATGTATAAAGTAGCTAAATGATTGATAACTTGATTATTTTCCAGCATACAAGAACCTGAGATAGAGGTTGATGAGTCAGTGTCAGATCCTTTTGCCCAGTTTAATGTTGCTGACAAAATACTTACAGAAGACATCGTGCCTATTCAACATACTCCACCAGTAAATAATACTGTGAGTTTACTACTTATGCGTCAACATGTGAGAATCTTAATGAACTAACTGCCAAGCTTCCACGGCGAATGTGAATAGCCTCTCAGATGGCTCTTTTGGACCAATCATGTTCTCGGTTGTTAATTTCCCATGCATTTCAGTTTACACTAATGCTGCCTTTCAAGAACATGAGATACAACTGCCGACTTATCTTTCTTAAAGCTAGTCAGTTTGTTCATTAAGATTCTCTCGACAAAATAAATATTATATTCATCTTAAAACAGAAAAATGTGTCTATTCTCATAGAAAAGTTCAGTTTCTTGAGAATTGCCCAACCCCCCAGATGAAAAATTAACTTAATTTTGCAAAGACAAACCATTGCAACCATAACATGGAAACCATCATTTAAACTGATTACTAGAATTACTCATGACATTATTGTTTCAGTCGGTTACTTGGTTTTGATGCTGAAGGAAATGTTGTTAATCAGGCTCTATAAATCTTGGCAAACAATTCATTTCTTCTCAAATGATTTCAGGAATCTCCTTGCAAAGAGAAGCCCAGTCAAAAAATAAAGTTCCGACCATATAAGGGCAAGTTAAAGTCAGCAGGCACTAGTCGTATGACTGAAACATTGGAACAACGTGAAAGTCAAATACATATGAGAGAATACAATGAAGAAACAGTTGAGTATTGTGTAGAGGACATTCCACAACAAGTGTTTCAGATGCCTGCGTCATGCCACAGTATACTCAAGGTTAGTCTCTTCACTATTTTTAATGTTTTTTTGTATATTTAAGTGTTGACATGTTGGTTATTATACTGTATTTGTTATTTACATTTAATTCCCTGGCAGAATGGTTGACATGTTGGTATTAAACACAAACTATCACTGCATTGAAGAATAATTCATACTTTCCAACAAAAACTCATTGATAAACATCCAAATTGAAAAACATAACAATTCTTAAATGTGATTTCACTTGCATGTGGATTGTGTTGGCGGATTTAAGACAAATGTTCATTTTACTGGCGAGCATTTGGAACTAAGAAAAAACAAACCCCAAAGACAACAATAGAACAACCTCTCAGAAACAAAAACCATAAACAGAACAATTACACGCACGCCAGTATTGATAATTTTCATTACCTTAAAAAAGTATGCCTTGGGAAGTTACGTTTGCACCCATTCCTCAATAATTTGTGTTTCAATTGTTTTATGAGAAATCAAGAAAAAATGTTCTCTCAATTCTACACAAATGGCGATGAATTCTGTAATATTTTGATTATTTTATACAAGAACATCACATTGACAGTCTAAACTGGTCACGTTTTCCAAACATTTTTGTGTGTTTGCACTGACTTATATTGTGTCATATCAATGGTTGATGTATACATAGTTGAGTTTTATAATAACAATGTTGTTGTTTACTTTATTCAGAGATCATGCTATGCATGCCAACTCAGCAAGGTAAAGCAGTCAATATTCTATTTCAATTATTGCATCTGCTGTCGCTGTATTGTTTAATTATGTAGTGGGAATCAGTATAGCACCAAACCATCTTGAGATGATGAACAATATTCAACCTGGTCCCTGACTTGGAGCCATTGTTGTACTCTCGGATCCTTAAAAAACCAGCCCTTTTCCCACTTTCACTGAATTTTGCCATAACAGGTCTAGGACCCAAAAAAATTGTAATATTGCGAAGGTGGGAATGGATTTACAGGGGGAGTTTCTTATGTTTTGCCTAATTTTTGACTTGATTTCAGATTCTGAGAAACTTAAAAAAAAAATAGTGAGAAAAAAAATGTAGCCTCCTTCTCTTAATTTGATATATTTTGAGTAAAAAGGGTTATACTGTACATGTCTTTTGTTACGTCGACTATAACATTTTACTTAATTTTCCAATAGTCTGCTGAACTGCACACAAGTTTATTTCCAAAATTTATTCCAAATTTAAATAACATGTTTCTGTTACCATGGTTGCAATAGACAGCCAATCAGGTAAGTGCGCATGAGTGATTAGTGATGACCAAGCAATAGCTGCTTGGCTGTATCTGTTCAGCTGTACATGCACAATACAGCAGGCCGCACTGTCAAATGTTCCTTGTACGGGTTTCATGTGTGAAACATATATTCCAACTATTTACTTCATTTATTGTCACAGGATTCCTGTTCAAAACTCCTCTCATATCTCCGATACAGCATGGGTATAACTTAGCAGACATATTTAGATATATATAGTTCTTTATTGGCCACAAATACAACTAATTCAGTATTTTGTTTACATTTCTAGACTCCACACACTTCTTCTCTATGTTCACAAGTAAATGAATATAATTTTAAAATGCATAAATTGAGTAATTTTGTTAAAATTGCAGTATTGTTGTTCTGGTAATAAAAATTGTGTTAACACAAATTCTCCTCAAAGTCACTCTTTGTTTAAAAATACTCAAATGGAGTCAAAACGCAAATCAACTGCAAATATTGGTTTTGAGCCCTTTGTTGAACATTACTCAATTGCATGTGAATAAAAAAATCGAAAAAAATCTATTAATTGCTGTTTTAAGTGGTTAAATGCCAAGTACCGCAGATTTCTTATTTTTAACAGATTTTGAGTGGGAATTTTCATCCAATAACTTTATTAAAGGCACCTTATCAAAAACAAAAATTTGAAGGAAAAACAACACTGCAATGTTGAATAAATGCATAGTTAAGAGTTTTGTTTACTTTGCTTGATTTGAACTGGCATTTGAATTTCTATTGATTTGCAGTGTCCTCAGACCACTAAACATTAGTGATCTGAGATGTAAGTGTCTAATTGAAGCTGTGATCATGGCCGGTATACTCTACTAAAGCCTAGTCATCAGTGATCGCTCATTTTATGGAAGTTATACACAGAATGAATTAGTTAGAATATTGTCTTCGAATCTGAATAATTTAGTTTTGTTCATAAGAAATAGAGCTTACGACATCAGAAATATATTGTGTATGATTACATAGTAACTCAAGTTTCGGAATTTAACCAGTACATTGTCCTTTTCCTAGCATAAGTACGCGCTGTATTCATATATAGGTTATACAGCTCATTGCTGTAGTTGTATTATGAATTAGTCAGCTTACATTTGTCATCCAACAGTATGTTTTATATGATAACAGGTACAGACAGGGCGACCACCAGGAACAAGAGATGTACAATATGACCAGTTTGGTAATGTTGTGGCGGTTGTTAAACTTCAACCAGAGAGGCTACCTTCTCACAGGTATCTGTGTTGGTGTTTAAGAAATTCTGTATCAATAAAATTATCATCTTTTTTACATTTAGATTATGAAGAACACATTACAAAAATGTGTATAAAACTTTATTTGGAGATCTTAGACGTTCAATCTTTTAAACAGATTACTTAATGTCTTTAGATTCATGTCAACCTATCATGATGGATGCAATCACTGTGAGAAACATGTCGCGAATGAAAATTTGTTGTTGTTTTATTTGCGAATTCTACTGTTGGTCATCACTACAAGAACATTTAGTATGACATGTTTTAGAATGTTTTTGTTTTTGTCCATAAAATCGTGAGGTTATAATTATAAATAATCATGAATCTGATCCAGCTTGCAACAATATTTTGAACACATCATATTTTACTTAATTCCCTCACGTGATGTGACCAAAATGGTTGAGGAACAGCTTCATACTTATTTATAACCAAGAATCTCAACGGATTAATAATATCTCTAATAATGAGGTTATTATTTTAGTGTTAAAACCAAGTTCCACATAGTAGACCCTGCTGTGGAAGCTGCCCAGGCTAGGTTAGAAGCTATGAGGACTGGCAAGTTTCTGGCAAAGAAGAAGATAGAGATGAAACCCACCACACAACAACCACTTGTCAATAGTAAACGAAGTAGTCGAGCAAGGTCACCTACAGGAGGCTTAAAAGGAAGTAAGTCGTACATTTCTCTGCAATTCCTGATCCACTTCAATAGGTTACTGTACTACAGTCTTGGTTTGCAATATAACATATATTCTATAACACTATATAAGATGAAGAATGGAAAAGTGGCACATAAGAATGGAGAACATTTGATGAAAGCACTCCAATGTTTTGATATATTTAGAACTGCATCGAAATAGCAAAAATTGCTTTTTGGGTCATAAATATGTCAAAAATAGTGGGCCATTCTTTCTTTGAATTGTTGAGCTCCAAGTTGATTGCACAGTTGAACAACAGTTGTTATATTTAGAATCTGGGACAAAATAGAGTTTTGTGTTTATTGCATGAAACACTTTCTTGAACGTCCATTATATTCGCTGATCAAAGACCAATCTATCAGTTTGATGTTTTGCTTTCATTTGATTTGAAACCATGTCAATGAGTAAAACAAATTGCAAATTATTGACTGCTTATGCTTGCGCTTGTATTTACAGCCAAATTCCGTAACTACAAGAGCTCTGGCCAGTCAAGTCTAGTAGAACCACTGCCTCCCCCTCTGGTTAGTATGTTCTTATTTGCTGAATAACATCTATGTTTAAGGGCAAAATACTGGTTAAGTGTTTTTTAGGGTTTTGGTTTTGATATCCTAAAAATGACTCCATATATGCTTAGGTATTGAGGATTTGACCAAAAAAATAGAAAACATGTAAAAATATAATATGAAAAAACTGTCTTCATTTTTGAAGCACATTCAAAGTTCGTATTTCTCCGCCATTTGTGATCAAAACGCAAATGTTGTTCGCCAACTATATAGTTAGCATGTATACAAAAGATATTTGCATTTGTAACACAAATGGCCAAGAAATCCGAAGGAATAATCAAGAGACTGTTTGAAGATTAGAGTGAATCACCTTTAGAGATAAACTACTATTGGAAACTTATAAGTTTGGCACTTTGACAGTGTTGTCTGCCATTTTTTAATTGAATTTCATGTTTGCGCTTTTTTCATCAGCGAAATGCACAATTTTTAATTCAAAATGCAGGGCATCATATTGATATGCGCACGACACGTGGCGTTATCACGAAATTTTGACTTTATCGTAAAGGGCAAATTTTGATGTATCAGGGCAAAATTTCCCTAGCTGGGTAATAAAGTTATTAACCTGATTTCAGATTGAACAAATGGAAGTATCAGCTGGTGTTGTTGTAAGGGAAGGACCTAGAGTGAAACGAGGGCCCAAGCATGTAGGTATCTGAATCAGATTACTGACTGTAATCAAGATTTAACTCCATCTATCATCAACCATGATGTGTGATACGACTAAAATTAGGTCATTACACAGCATCTGAATTCTTACATGCTCATGACGCATAAGAAATTTTAATTTTTAAAAAAACAATGCACAGCCTTTACACTGAAAAAACTATGATCATGTATTAACACTATTTACAGATGACTAATGTTACAAAATCTAATCCTGAATGCATTCTCAAAGTACAATAAAGTTTGGCAGGAAACTTTACAATACATAAAGCACCAAAGCTTGAATACAAGGATTGGTCACAATTCCCCACAATTGAAGGTGATTGGATGAAAGAGATTTATTGATCTGTGGGCTGAATGAATGAACAGCTATCTTAATTGTACTTTGAGAATGTAGTTGGGATATATTGTGAAAGTTACTTGTCTGTAAATAGTATAGGTAATCCTCATGTGAAAGGACCACTGCGCCACTCATGTGGTAATTATATAAAGTTTTGTCATGCACTAATATTGGCTATTATTAGGACAGGCTGGATAGCTCAGTTGGTGGAGCATTTAACCGGCATTCATGGAGACCTGGGTTCGATTCCAAGTTCAGTTCAAAAAAATTCTGTCTTTTCAAATTTACCAAGTGTAAATACATCACCTATTTTGCAGTAAAAATTCTGTACGTTAGTTTTATTTCGTTTCTGTGACCAAGGAAAAATGCTATTCCAAACATTTTATTAGAAATTGTGTTTAGTTTAGCGAAAAACAAACAATTGCCTCTACTTTTACCTAGAGTAATTATGATCATTGACAACTGTATTACAGCGTTCCAAGCATACAGACAGCCTTCCTAATGCCGACAAGCTACGTCCAGTCAACGTTCACAGACCATTCCCCACTCTTCATGTACAAGACTTAATTGACAGTCAGACACCTGTTATGAGAACACTAGCCGACAGTCCACCAATTCCACCTATTGTACCAACTCAACAGAATCGACAACAGATATCAGCATGAAGCAAGTCAATTCACATTAAATTCAAAAATATTTCAAAACGATTCAAACTAGCTGGATTAACATTGCACAAGACGACTATGGAATGAACTAATCTCTTCCTTTTTTTGAACTACTTGCTTTGGTATGTTGAAAAGAAGTTGCTGGTCATTTATGGCAACAGATTTTTTTCTAGCAATTTAATATTAATAGCATAATTATTTCTGAAGGAAGGATGGTGTCAGATATTTTTTTTACTCCTGGAATGTCCATAGCGCCACATAGAAATTATATTGATTATCATCTTGAGCTGTAAATAAAAGAAATGATTTCACTTTTTTATAACATGTTTTGGA
The DNA here is from genome assembly GCA_028565715.1 of Phoronis pallida. NCBI lineage: Eukaryota > Metazoa > Phoronida > Phoronidae > Phoronis > Phoronis pallida. Next base: position 10,358 of record JAOXYC010197351.1, read on the forward strand.
GGAACTGTGACACTAAGTTAGAAATGACACTGTTTTGTGATGTTGTATAATGATTTTGTCTCTATTTAGTAATGAATGATGTTGTCCAATATTTATAAAATATCCCCTTTTATTGGTAATTTATTAGCAGAATGTTACAATAGGTTAAGTTAAGTTGAAGCACTGGAATGACCTTCACCAGTTAAGTGATGTCACTGCTGAGCAGGTGGCTGAGAGTGACCTCTGATAGTAGGATTTCAGATGATGTGTAAAATCCTGGTCCAGTAGTTGAAAAGTCTACATTTTAAACCTTGTTTCTTCAGTGAAGGATTCTGAGCACTGATCCAGATGGCTTCTTTTACTCCTCACTCAAACAAGTCCAGTGCTTCGACATATAACTTACTTTACATTATGTTACACTTGTTTTGCTATCTGAGATAACATTGAGTAAGGCTATCTAAAATTGAAAAAAGAAAACTGTACAATTGAAGTTTAGAATCTATCTGGATTTGTTGGGAGAGAACATCTGATGTAAAGTTCAGTTAACATAACTTATTACATAACATTAACTGATTTTATTGAGGTGTTTCTTTTGTAAAATATGTACATTTGTATCTATAAATTTAATTATTGAAAGATATGCTTGTTATAGTTTGATTTTTATGCGCCCCCATACATAATATGTGGGTGCATTACCCCTTTGTGAGCGTAATATCTCGAAAAACTCTTTGACCGATTTTGACTAAATTTTGTAATCCTGTTTACCTTATAAAACGAGGATGTTTTTTACTGTCAGTCGCGCTGAAAATAACTCGGCGGCCTTGTGTCTTGTAATTAAATAAACTTAAAAAAACGTTTTTTTCCAATTGAAGGTGACGTCTAGGCTGAATTCATGTTGCCATTTTACCTGTGGTTTTGACACGGTCAAATTAAGATTCGCTTCATTGAGTATTTATAAAGAACTATTGAAACACCCCCCTATCAAAGCCGGGAAACATTCATCAATTTCAATAAAATCTATGTTCAAAATTTTCCTTTGGTATTTTCTTAAGATTAGCTAAAAGCAAGAACCCATCAGAAAAGTTAAAACACTTTCATTGACGAATATGGGCTCACCATTAGAGTAAGATATCGTGACTGACATAGTAACACATGTACATGTTTTATCTCTAGCAACTTCCTTTTTCAATAATATTCAAATCGTTTAAAAAAAGTATTCCCAAACATTTGAAGTCATCATTTGTCCACTGTAGATATTCTTCTAAAGGAATTCTTTCCTCACATTTCTTTTTAGACGTGCACCTGTTCGGCGCATTAACTGTCAATTGATTTTGTCTTAATTGGTATCAAGATGACCGTATTGCATTTTTCTTTCCAACGATATTTCATTGTTAATATTTCAGGTAGCTGTTTAACAACTACCGTATTCGCCCTAATAAGCGCCCTGGGCGCTTGGAAAATTCGGAAATGGGGAAGGGGGCGCTTATTTGGAAGAAAT
>JAOXYC010197462.1:0-11823 GCA_028565715.1 Phoronis pallida
TTAGATGAGTTTTGTGAAAGGGGTCCTTTATTAAATCAGTCGAAAGAAGGGTATCTTGACTTGTATATTTTGAGAGCCTATTTGTTAGACTTTGTGCCGTGTTTAGTGTGAAAATTGACCCATCTGGTCAATTTAGTAAGCATTATATTGCGGATTATGAATCATTATGACTCTGTATTGGTCACATCACGTGACCTAATTCCCTCAATTATTGATAATCAATTCGCAACAGTTGATAGTCTCTATATTGAAATCTTGCAGGTTGTTTCCCAATGTTGAGTAATAGTGCTCATGATTCTTGACTGTTGTAACTTATTGAAAAGTGCAAGTCCGTCAGAATATTTATAAAAAAAACTTTGGCATTTTCAGCTTATTACCATCGCTACTTCAAGTCTTACAAAAAGGGTGCTATGGGACTCAAGAATCGCATACGTGGTTATGCTGACGACAACCTATGGACAGCACTGACAACAAACCCAAAGGTGAACATATTTAGTTGAGGCTGAATGCATTTTATCAAGATTGAGGAAATCCCCAGAAAAATATTTTGTCATAAACAATCGTGTTTTGCACGTGTAAATGGGTTAGTTTGCTTGTTACAAGAGTGTGTATATAAAAACCGGAAGTTTAAAAGAAAAAAATTAAACTCATTCAGGAAGACATTATTTCACGTCAGTTTGTGTTGAAACGTGTCTTAAAAGAGATAATGATGGTTTTAACCTTACCCCTTCGTATCCATTTTACATCTAGGTGGCCCCCATGGGTTACGAGCAATGCACAGGAAGAGGGAAGGCAAGAAAATGCGTCAAGACTCTCCAGCGTTGGACATACGCCATTCCTCTTGAGATAATCTACATGACTCCTCTTTATAAGTGGAACCCTTATGACCTCGAATACAAGGTAAGACACCATTTTCTTGTATGCGCCTTACGTTGCCTGCCAGCGAATATGAATTACCTTTGCTGTCTCAGCTAACTACGGTGAGCTCATGTAAATTCACGCAGATCATTGACCAAAATGAATGTGCAATGTAACGGATTCTCTGAACATCATCTCGCCATTCCGTTCCAGGGAAAATACAACAAAAAGGATCCTCAAGTGGCCACGGTTTACAGTGGCGGACCGAAGAGTAACAATTTTGCGCGAAACGGAAGGTTGTCTCCAGAACTCGCTTACAACGGAACTCATAGTAAACTGCACATCATAACACCTGATGAATTCTACAGCGGCAAAGAGGTAGGCTTTACCCATGACGAAATGCTTATTCAATGCAAATGAAGAATCAGGTTAGATTATAATTGACCTGTTTTTTCCGGTTTATATGACCAGAAGTCCGTCGTTAACTTTGTTCAAAAGATAATTTTTAGTTATTTGTTTATTGTGAACATTTTGATGAAAAAATACTTCTGCAAACATATTGAAGTGAATTTTCAAACTTCTGGGTGGACAAGCGAGTACCCTGTGAGAGTGAATTCGAGCTAAGACCTGTATACAGTATACACCGCTGTTAAATGCTACTGCCTCGGACTATTATTGACTCTCTGTGCTGATTTCAGCTGATGAAGGACGCAGCGGACACAACACGAAGCGGGGCTTATGGGGTGTTGGATCGCTCTGGTAAAATGCGTGCAGTCAGGGCCTCGGGGACCAGGATCTTCTTACCTAGCATCCCAGGTGTTGGAGCGTTAAGAACCAGATATCCCATAATGCCCGTGCACGCGGAAGGTAAGACAACCATGACTTATGTTGAGCTGTTACAACATATTCATATTAGCTACACTTAAACGTAATTCAAAACTTAGTTTTCATTCGAAGAACAGTAGGCAATTGTGAACGATAGTTAGTAACTGCCATCACCACTGTTACAAAGAGCGATTAGAGTCCAAATGGCCACCGATACATGAAGGACTACATATACCAACAAAAAGTTCAACCAGACAATGTGTTTTCAAATTACTATAGTTCACTAGTCCCAACACCAAACTTTAGTTTTCTCTCTTCGTGAACCTACTGATTTGTTTCGCAGGAAGCGCAATATGGAAGGAAGTCGATGCTCTGAAGGATATTGTTATGGACATGAACCGTTACGGACATTTGCTGCATAAGATGCCAACCGGTACCATGGGAGGGAGGATGAACTCTACAAAGGATGTGAGTTTAGATACATGTACTTAGTAACATTTCTGAGTTCACTCAAAAAGAGTAGATGAACTGACGTAAGTGTGAACCTTGATGACTAGGGGTCAGTTTTCATGACATACAGAAAATGCATTTTATTTTTTATCCATAAAAGTATATATTTTCTGAAAGGAGGATAAATTTAAAACATACTGGTCACCTTCAAATTTGTCAAATTCAAATTAGGTTTTTTGACCAATAATTTTTCTTAAAAAAATCAATTTATTTTTAGAACAGGGATTAAGGAAACAATATGTACTATGTAGTCATGGTTTTTATTTGAATATAGTCCAATTAATGTTTTGAAGGGAAACGGGTGTCACAATATTTTTTAAATTTTTAGTTTTCGAACAATTTAATTTTTAAGCTGAAAATGTCCAAAAAATATTTTTTTATAAAAAGGCAACTTATTTGGTGCATAGTTCGTATAAAATAATACGTTATTTGGCAGTGTTTGAATATGAGGTGAGGTTATTCGACCTCAATCTGAATCGGATGAAGTATTTCAACTCGGCTTACGCCTCGTTAAAATACTTCATCCGATTCAGATTTCAATCGAATAATCTCACCTAATATTCAAACCCACGCCAAATAACGTATCAATATATATACTAATAACTACGTATAAAGAACGAAAACGCAAATTCTGGTGATAAAGCCATCACACTGTAGTGTCAAGTCATTATTGATGGTGAGGATTTGTAGCAACTCCGTTACCGGCATAAACTTAATTTAAGCTATGACAAATGTGTCATATTGTTTTTCTCTTGTAGGAAACTGTCACCCTAGAGCTTCAAGTCACTATCAGAGACCCACCCGGTGAGCATTCCCACCAAGTGTCACTATCTGCCGACCAAGTAAAAGACCTCAAAGACCGAAAACAGATCAGTGTGATGACGTCGCTTGACAACGGACATGCGCACTCCTTGAAATTGGCTTATAATAGCAGGCGAAAAATGTATACTGCAGTATTATGCGACAACTCCAGAAGGTGTTGGGACGGCCATAGTAATGTGTTAAAAAAGGTTGATTAAACAGTCATTTACATTGTGCTATAGTAAATAAATTGCGAAATAGAATTCTTTTTGCTTTTAGTATTTCGTACATGTAGCTCGCTGTATGCGTTTGAAAGCAATTGAAAGCAATAGATGCATTTGGTAGTTTTTGCAGTTTTTTAAACAGTTTCGAACAACGAACTTCTTGAGTAGTATGCCAACCCGAGTTGCGATAACGCAGCCATCCTCTCACTCACAATTTGCATTCAATTTCCCTGTCCAAAAAACTGATATTATGGGCTTATGGTTTCTTAAAGGAATTAAGGTGTTTGTGAAATAGGCCCCTGTTGTTTTTAAATCCAATGTAAATGTTCCAAATGTGTAGTGACGAGCATTAGTAGTAGGCCTACTTGAATAAAAACAACCAAGTTTTTAAGTAGCAACATTTATTGGTTTGTTGTTCATATGCGGTTCCAGATTTTTGTTTGACTCCTGATTGCATGTCCCGATTGTGTGTCTGTATGCAGCCTTTAGGCTTGTCATTCTGCAAATAAAGCTTGACAATGGTGGAAGCTCAATCGAAACATGTTGCTACTTAAAAACTTGGTTGTTTTTATTAAAGTACTGCAATGTTAATGTCTTTGTGAATAGTTAAGTTTAACATTTCACGCCAAACACAAGGCTAGCGAATATTTATGAGATGGATATTTTTCCTACTCATGCTGAATAATGATATTTTGAAAGTAATTTAAAATAAAGAGAAATCGACAAAACAACACCCATTTTGGCGTTTAAAAAAGGCAAATAATTCAAAAGTAAATTATACAAAAAATATTATTATTAAATAATTTAAAGGCCAGGCTTTTGTTCTCTTTAACACAGAAAGTATTTCATCAAAGTGATAAATTCGTTGAAAAATGAAGAAATTGTTAGTAGGGTATTTGCAGCCAAAAAAAACATTGCTGCCCAGATAAAATCTATGACAGACACTGTTGGGTTTCCAAAACCTGAAGAAAACGGAAGTTATTGAACCATACGTTCAGACACAATGATAACCCTGACTGTCCACACATATCCGATGTCAGTAGGTCAATTGGCTACCTGTCGCATGTTTCGCAAAAGTTGTACCCATCTTCTTTTTAGAATTCCAAAAAACAAAAAAAGAGAATTGCAAAATTCACGAGGAGTATCTCAAACACAATCACTTGTGATGTCTATGGAAATTGTCGAAACGAATACAGCAAAATGCAAAGAAAAACAGACATAACTTAAGGGCTAGCTGCTTTTCTGTCAAAAATATGCCTAGACAAACGAGCGCTAAAACGCTGATAAAAATGCGTCTAAACAACGTCAGCAATGAGTAATCAACAACGGCCAAAGAGCGTCAAAAAGCTGGCAATAATGCGCCAGGGCACCAGACGTATTTCTGCCAGCAGAGCGGCACGCGAGACGTTCTTCTGTCTGTTTTTCTTTACAATTTACTGTAGACAGAAACTTATACTGCAATTTCTTTGTATTTAGAGGAAAGAATGAAGCCACTCATCTAGTCGACAATCGTCGTACATCTCCGTTCATCGATGTGTTCCAAATAAGACGTTTATTCTCTGCATGTTTGTCAAATGTCTTTACGTTATACCCAAAATATATCATGTAAATTTAAGCAACATCATGATATTAATTAACTTAGGGACGACATTATGACACGAAAGATGTGGCAGGCCAGTCAGAAAAAAACTAGCAAAATGCTACCAGGGTTTATGGCAGAGACAGTACCGGGGATTTCCGAAAGAGCGCCCCCCCCCCATGAAAGAGCGCCCGTGGGCGCTCTTTCTTTGGCCATATCGCGATCGTTTCCAAAAGAGCGCCCATGCATCAAAACTTCCGAAACACTAAAATACTGTTTTTTTTTGAAAATCGTTTTTTTCTATTTAAGGTCATGACCATTCGGAACACCGCGCCCCCTTGTACTGCAAGTAGTAATTTGCCGTTCCGGAAATTGCCGAGGTGTTCCGAATGGGTCATGACAGGACCGTTTATCAACGTCAACTCGAGTTCAGACCCTTAAGCCAAGTAAGGTTGCTAACGATAATAAAGTTGATTAGCCATACATGTAGAATTTTTCAAAAATGGTGGTGTAATGTCGTAATTTAGGAATCACATATGTTCCATCGAAGAAGAGTATGTTATTAGTCACCTAAACGCATTTGCGCACACTCCTACCGCCTTATACCTCAAGAAACACAAGTATTGAGTGAAGTTTGCGTTTCCGAAAGAGCGCCCATGTTTTCCGGAAAATAATTCAACTCGAAAGTGCTATTTTCCGAAAGAGCGCTCAGGGCGCTTTTTTCGGAAATCCCGGTATGAATATCCATTACTCGGTACGCATGTACGAACAAGGTGAAAGCCTCGGTCTAGACGAGCCCTTGAACAAAACAGAAAGCGTGGTATATTGTTCTCTAGTAACACATGTGTCCATCTAATTTATTACATTGTATCTTTTGACATTCATGTTAATTCCTGTATCCGAACTTAATGTAATTCTTTTCTTCTAATTTGCAACATACGAATCATAATTTGTTAGAAGCAAATGTTACCCCTGACTCACAATGAATTTATAACGCATTTGAATTTAATTGTTTATTTTTATAACTAATTAATGCTTCTTGTCTTGTTATTTTCTCCAATGTAATTGAACATGTTCATGGTACACACTAATTTGATTGGATTTCAAATAAAAAAGTTATTTTGTAACCCTATGGATTAATCAGTTGAAAGCGTACGTATGTTAATGTATTGTAATTTATGCTAAATAACTAGATATTATGTAAGCGTTGTATAATCAAAATTCCGTCAGTATAAAAGAAGGAGTCTATCCAGTTCCTGAAGCCAGGCAGTGCGTTCGTTCAACGTTTGACACTTCATTTTGAATATGTGGCTACAATCACTGGTCATTCTAGGCTTTCTAGTAGCATTTTGCGCGTGCGAAGATGCAACTGTCAAAGATGCAGATGCCGAGCAGAGACAAAATGACGTCATCAAGTCGTTGGCCCGCCAACTGATCTTACAACAATTAGCGATGGAGGAAAAGACTCGCTCTGACGGAAACTCAGGTATTTTTTATTTGATGATTTTTGGAGTCAGTTAATCAGTTTTCACCTGGCCTTTTGTATGAATCGTTTTTCTTTGCTATTTCCTAATTCATATAGTTGTTCTACTTATGGATTCCAACTCAGTTTAAAGAACAACAAGAAACAAAGAACTTAGCTTGTATGTTGAACGTCTGGTACTGGTGTTTACCAGTCTCTTCCTCTATTGTATAACGTGCTGTAGCTCTTGCTTGGTAGTTCCTCTCACGATGATTGTTATGCTGACAATTGTATGAACCAACAATCATAGAAAACACGTTTTAACATTGTATGGAACTGAGCTATGTGAATTAACCTTTTAGGGCTTAAACAAGTTCGACTCAGTAGAGGAGGCACTCGCTCGTATCACTCCGGCACGTGGATTGCAAGCAGAGTTGCCGCAGTGCATGATCACGCTAACAACATCCGGACAGTTGGGATGGGTGAATTCAGCGCCGTGCTAAATGGCGTCGACTTCAAAACGAGGCACAATGATTACGGACTGCGTATGCCGAGCACCAAGAGTAAAGACTACGATGCCGTTGAAGACATACCTTATCCCGATGTTCCAGAGGCTGTAATATATTTTTCATTAGAGCGCTTGTAACGCGATAGTGCTTCAATCATAAAAATGCGGGTTAAGATAGATATCTAAATTTAAGTTGTATTTCCAAATTCTGTCTACGCAAGTTCAATGCAATACAACAAACCTGGCACGTCTTAAAAAAAAAACTTATGTTTAATTTATTTTTCCCCACGTTAAAGTCTTACTATCGCTTTGCATTATTAGTTAGTATTCGATTTCTACTATAAGGGTTGACACAATAAGTCTAGCATCGTTGAACTGCTTGCAAATAGGCTATCACTACATTGCAAGCTACTTCCAGCTAACCGGGATCAAATGGTGTCACTTCATATTCCTTAACATTTATGTATTAAGGTTCTTAAGCTGGACACGATCGAAGAACAGATTGCTGAGATGCGAGAGTGGTTTAAGGCTTGGAAAGAGCAAGACTACAGCAAACGTGACTACAGAAAACACTTTAAGCCCGCACTATGCTATCTTGAAGGTTTGTGTGTGTTTTTGCTAAATTAGATTTAGCTTTAATAACGACATGGACAACTGTATGAACACATTTACTTTATTTATTAATTTGAATGTTATTTTTGCTCGAATTCCTATCACAAACGAGCATCCAACAAAAGTAGTCATTTGATGACATGTTTTCTTAATGACAGTTTTCATCATTGGAGTTTTTAAACAAACAGAAAGGTCGTAGACTTTTTGTCAGAGCTACATAAATAGATCTTTCAAAATATCTAAGGCCAATCTATTTGCTTCCAAAACAAAGACTACATTGATCCGATTAATTCAAACATTGTATTTAGGAGCATGGACCGTGTCCGAGGGAAAGATCGAAGAATCTTTCTCCAGTGACCGTCATTTTCTCGACGCCTCCAGTTGGTTTGAGCTACAAGAAAAAGTCCGATACATGGCGTACTCTGGTGAGTTACACTGTTGGGTGAATCTCAAAATGAAACTGGTATAGTATAAAATGTGCCTTTGATTGCATGTGTGACCACTTTTGATTAGATCTTGAAAGTGGTAATGGAACTGGAACTCAAAAAAAACATCTGTTTTTAGGCGCGACATACTCGACGCATACAACCATCTTCGTCAGACATGCATTGCATTAAAGTGACAAACTAGCTCGAAGACTGCATACAAAATAAGAATAGTCAATGTAAACCCACACTATTTTTATTCTGTATAAAACCTTTGGGCTTTTTGTCACTTGCAAATAATAAACGTCTAGCGAAGATGGTTTTATCCGTAACAGTTGCTATTGATGTTCAAGTTGTATTGACTTTTGGATGAAACTGACCTTTGGAAGAATTATTTTTGACTTTGAAGATAGAAGCTTTACGTGATATAATGACGATGCTGATGACGACAAATATGATAGTGGAATCGGTGTAATGTTTAAGTGAATCGAAACGAATGCGAATCAGCCTCATCAACGGGGAATCGAACCCCCATCCCTCTCTAACTATTGGAGGGCTATGGTATTGATCACTGGTCATAACAAGGATCACCTTTCTCTATTGGTTGTCAACAGAATAGACAATTTGTTTCGGGGAAAACCCCAATACCATTTTTGTTCAAGGTCGCAAGAGTGGGCTCGAAAATGTGGCTTAACTTCCTAGTAAGCTTTGGAATATTAGTGACGACGGTGTTCCAACTTTCGCCCAGTGGAACTATCGCATCTTGTGTCAGCCATTGAAGGACGACCTCCCTCTTAATCGCTTTCGTGTAGTGAACGATCTTGGTGCAAGAATGTCTCATGAAAGTAGTATGGGAAGACATGAACACTCGCGATCAGCTCGGTTCCAGATTAATCCTTTTGACGAAGAATGGACCGAGTCGGAAGAAAGTACCATGTAAGTCTATGTTTTGTTTTTCAACTTTGAGTCTGAGCTGCATATGAACAGTTTACCCTGGTATTCTTACTCGACCCTTTTTAGGTAGCCATTTATTAATTAAATTTACCCTGCAGGGATGGGTTGATGGATGAACTTATGAAGCAAATCCCAGGAAAAAACAATGCTGGAGATAGATTATATGACAGCGCAATGGGAGATCCAGCCTACGAACTCGACTCTGACAAACTTGTTAATGCAGGTATGTGCAGGCAATTGTAACCATAGTTACAGGTGGTTGCTGATACTTCAATTTCAACTAATCTGATTATCGGCCGTTTAGTTTCGATTGAAAAATCCAGGAAGTCACGTGCGTTGTCGGGCAAAATCAGGCAGCGAAACATAATGATTTTGCCCATGTCAGAATTCAACGCATTATTGAAAACGGTTACTAGATTTTCAGAACATGGAGATACTTTAATGAAAATTCAGTGGCGCGACGGGACACATATCCTTCGTGTAGCGTGTTCTAAAACTAAATCCTTCGGGAGCCATTAGGCTCATAAGGCCGGATGCTATCCCGGTTTCCGTGGCGTGAGCGGATGAGAGTGAGGGCACTCCCCCTGGAAAGGACGCTAGTCTGTCGCAGGTTAGTTTCCCAGCCGTAGCTGGTACTCATTCCCAGCTGAGTCGACTGGAGCAACGCCAGTAAAGTGACTTGCTCAAAGACACAACGGACAGCCCGGGGCGGGATCCGAACACAAAACCTTTCATATTTCTTTAACTAGTGAATTTTGTTACATTTTGTCAATGAAAAATATAATAGAAATACGGCTGGTTAGGATGTAGTTTTTCCTTATTTCAGAGTGGATTCAACAACTATAGAGCCAATATTTGGTGTTTTGGTTTGGTGAAGTGTTGTCTGATGTATGAGGTATTAGATCTCAAAAATCAAGATTGCAAATTTTTCGAAGGAAATTCGAAAAAAAAATCGAGATTGATAATTTTAATTTTCGAAACTTAATAGCTTGCACACCAAGCAACATGTTACAAAACTGAGACACCATTTAATAATTCTTTGTGTGTTTTCAGCTTATTATCATCGGTATTTTAAGTCTTCCCAGAAAGGTGCCATGGGTCTCAGAAATCGCGTTCGTGGTTACGCCGATGCAAACCTGTGGACAGCAATGACAACAAATCCAAAGGTATGAGCATGAGAACGGTACCTTTTGAATGGCTGGCTCTAAATGTGTGCTTTTAAAGATACGGTCTCCTCGTTTGTGAGGATCTGGGGTCAAAATTCAAATCAACTAAAACTGTTGTGTATGATTAATATAATTAACCTGCAACATAGTCAAAAAATATAAAAAATTGGTAAAGGGGAAATTTGAGATCTTTCTATCCAACAAAACCCTCTCGTACGAGAAGGTTTTCGAAATTAACACTTTTTTAGGATAAAAAGCTCAAATTTACCCCTTTACCGATTTTTATGATTTTTTTTACTAAGATGCAGGTTAATTATATTCATCAAAGGACTTGTACACACAATTTCTATTTGATTTGAATTTTGACCCCAGATCGTTTTCGTATATAGGATGTATTGAGTGTCGTAAAATATCACTCTTTCGTGACAACTGGGAGTGATTTAACCAGTGCGTAGAGCGTACTAAATGTATAGCACAAAAGTATCAGACCTGAAAGGGCCATGACGGAAGTCAGACCAACAATAACAATGTGCCCAAAATGGAAATTGAGATATGAAGTCAAACTTCTTTGATCAGAATTTGTGATGTTAATCGGTGAAAGCTTACAGGATCTAGGAACTAGTGGTAGATGAGGTGAAAATGGAATTATTACAATCACACTTTTCATAAGGATTTATGAGGTTAAAATCGCGACTAGTTTTTGCATGGTATAATGTAATGAGTATACGCTCAAAATTGCATTGGTTGCATTCGTGTAAGAGTTTCCCCAGTGTCGGCATGACAATTAAATGCAAAATTAAAATTTCATGAAAATATATTATCATATCAGCTATATAGATGTTAGGATGGATTCACTATAAACATATAGGTTGCTCCAATGGAATACGAGGAATGTACAGGATGGGGTAAGAAGAAATGCACCAAGACACCCCAACGCTGGACATACGCCATTCCTCTTGAGATCATATACATGACACCCCTGTACAAGTGGAACCCTTATGATATCGAATACAAGGTAGCGTAATCATGATAACAAAAGCAAAACTGCACTTGATGAATGATGTTTTAATTGAATGAAGTAAAACAAATAACATCACAGTGTCAACCATTGGGTTTACTGACTGCGTTTAGTGTTAATCATTGGAGGGGAAAACAAGTGGCTATATGTAGTAAAGTTCAGTAGGTAGAGCACTTTTTGGCACACGGGATACCTGCGTTTGATTCTCAGTTAAAAATTTCTGCTTTTAAGTCCTTTAAAGTGGTTAAAGTCGGTTGACTATGGAGTATCATTGCAACTGTGACAATTATGGAGTAAACTTGAAATGAGATTCCAAACAATCTAGATTGGCCTTAAACATCTCAGAAAAATCTTCCATTTGTGAGTGACATGATAAGAAATTCATAAAATTCCCAGTGAAAAATTCAGAATGATAGTGACAACCTTTCCCAAACCTGTTCCAACTCTTTTCAAACATTAATTATGTTGTCATCAATAGTGGACATTCTGCTTCAGGGAAAATACAGCAGAAAGGATCCCCAAGTAGCAACAGTTATCAGTGGCGGACCCAAGAGTAACAAATTCTTACGTAATGGAGGATTATCACCGGAGCTAGCCTATAGCGGAACTCATAGTAAACTGCACATCATTACCCCAGATGAATTCTACAGTGGTCAAGAGGTATGGCAGTAGGGTTGATATAAAAATATGTATTGATCGCAGAAGCTTTGTGCCAAACTTTTAATTTGTCATAAATAGCATTGGCAAACTCAATGGAAGCTAGCCAAAGTTACTCCATTGCACAAGGATGGAGGTAGGTCTGATGTGAATAACTTCAGACCAATCTCTGTCCTACCAGTTCTCTCCAAGATAATAGAGAGACATGTACATAGCAGTTTTTA
>JAOXYC010197573.1:0-17327 GCA_028565715.1 Phoronis pallida
GCACGATATACACCCTCTGAAAAATAAAACAAATAAACATTGAATTGTTTTCAATGGTACAGTAATGTTTACAAATTACATGGGGAATAACATACAATATTTGAGAGTAGATCAGGTGATTCAAAATAGCTGTTTGAAACATATTTGATACATAAATTGGGAGTAATGAAAAATGACATATTTTACGATAAAATTAATTGCAATCTTGCAAAACCTTTATACCTAGTAGTTTATTTTTCTCTGTGTTACTAAAACATCATGACTGTTATTGCACCCATGATTTCGAAAGTATCAACATCATTTGTTGACTTTTAACAAGTTGTCCATCAAGCAGTTAGAACAAAAGGTCTATATAATGGCAGTGGGTCCTTTCCGAGAACTGGTCAACACTCATTCGATCTGTTCTTATCTGCTCATATTGTCACACACCAAAATGCCAATCCGTCCAGTACATAAACTCCCCAAACACAGTGTTTGAGAAGGGATGATACTCAGAATCTAACAGTACTGGACAATTAGATCCAAATGTTGTTACTTAACAAACTTCCAATCTGTCCAGTACATGAATTCCCCCAATTGTTGCACACAGTGATTGAGAAGGGATGATACTCCGAATCTAACAGTACTTGACGATTAGAACCAAATGTTAATACTTACCAAACTGCCAATCTGTCCAGTACATAAACTCTCCAAACACAGTGATTGAGAAGGGATGATACTCAGAATCTAACAGTACTTGACGATTAGAACCAAACGTTGTTGCTCTTTCAATGGTGTTCCTACAAACAGTTCCCAAATAATAATAATTCCCAAATAATAATAATTCCCAAATAATACAAATTCGGTAATTTCTTTTAAATTTATTCAATCACTCTGGGCAGGTAACCATTCAAAGTATTTTGAACATTCAATATGTCAGTGGTTTTAGATGCACTAGTGAACTTAAGTTTTAACCTAACTGCATAAGATAAGCACCAAGTTATATACCCGTAATTCATTTTCGTTAGTATAAGTTGGTAGAATTTTCTCGTTCAAACATGTTTTGTTGAACATGATGTTCCATTTGGTTTGAGCCATCTTTGTTGATAAGCGTTCAATGTGCCTGAAGGCGTTTTTCACAGGGACCGAGTCCAAACTGTGTAATTTATTTTCATGTAAGGTTTTATGCCAGCTATGGCTTCCCATAGTTTGAAAACACTCGTTTTATGCCAGCTATGGCTTCCCATAGTTTGAAAACACTCGTTTTATGACAGCTATGGCTGCCCATAGTTTGAAAACACTCGTTTTATGCCAGCTATGGCTTCTCATAGTTTGAAAACACTCGTTTTATGCCAGCTATGGCTGCCCATAGTTTGAAAACACTCGTTTTATGTCAGCTATGGCTTCCCATAGTTTGAAAACACTCACTTGAATGCATCTACCCAGTACATAACATTGTCGTCAAAGTCGATAGTGAGGCCATTTGGGTGAATGATATCCGTATCAATGATTCGCTGCTGTAGATTGCCGGCCATCGTAGCTTTACCTATAAACGCTCCCGCTGGACTCCAGTCCGTCCAGTATAAATACCTGTAAATGAAAACAATCACCAAATTTCACGAAACTTGTGTCATTGCATTACCCTGTATCGCATTCCGAAATTATTGTTGCTTCCATGAATTTAGTGCAATTTACCAGATGAGTAGATATCAGTTTTTATGTCCATTGACATAATTTGGCACTGCAAAAGAGGGTTCTTCTTCTATTTTCTGGAACACTTGAACGTTGTTGCGCTGTCCAATAGTGGAACAAAATCAAAATACTTAGAAAACTGAATCCAAAATGGAGGCCATTCTGAATTCTATTCAAATTAGGGATTCTTTGAAAACAGTACTAGAGTTCAAAATGGTGGCCATTTTCAATTTATATTCAAAAAACTCGAGGGAATCCTAAGAACTTTATATTATTGGCGACAATTGACTCAAAACCAATGCCTCTCTATACTCTTTCCGATAATAAGTTTAAAATAACAATGCCAATTCATAATGAAGTTGTCTCCCTACCCTCTACATGGGTCTACCACAATCCCCCTTGGTAAGTTGGATCGGAGAACGACCACTTTATCATGACCGTCCAGAGTAATGGCCGATATCTCCCTCAGAATTGAGTCCGTCCAGTAGATTTTCTTATTCACCCAATCAAACGCAACACCTTCAGGGGAGTTTATGACGGGGTCGTGACCTCCAGCTAAAAATGACAACAACAAAAAATTTTACTTTAACATAAATCTCAGAGATAAAAAAAATCTATTTAGTGAGTAGATTCTGATTAAGGGTAATATTCAAGATCAGAAGAAAAATTCAAGAAAATAGGCAATTAATGTGACTGTGCAGCTCAAAAGGATTGAATGGCAATTAAGTTTTTCAAACATTGAAAAGACAGAAAAATTCGGAAGTGGTCGACAGAAAAATACAGAAATGATCAGTACCAAATTTTTCTGTCTAATTTTCATTATTTGTCACTTTCGGCCAGTAAAACCATACATTTCATTTGATTTCAAACACTTTCACTCAGTCTCAAAATCTAAATAACTTAATGAAATAAAATATGATGAAGATTATGAGTCATCCAGGTAGATAGTCAATGATAAGTTAAGTTTATTAATTTGGTACACTGGACTCACCGAGTAAAATCTGGTCAAATTTCTACATTTTAAGTAGTAACAACCCACCTGTAATATTCCCATGCACCAGGAAATCCCGGATTCCACCCGAACCGTCTGAGAAAACCCGACTCAAACGTCTGGACCCAATTTGGGAGAAGAAAATTTCCTTTGTAGAGTAATCAAAATCTAGTGCCACGGCAAAGCTGAGGTTGACGATTGGCTGAAATGGGAAGCTGTGATCTGTTGGATCCAAATGGAGGCTGCGGATCTCTGTATTCATCGCAAATACTAGGAATTCGGTTGGTGCTGAAAAACAAGAAAAATATCAGACTTATAAGCATTGATTTTATTAAGTAGTTTAATAAAGTTGAATAAGAGACATAATTTTCATAATCCACCAAATAATTTCTAGATCCCAATAAAAACAATGTTTAGTGTTAATTTTCACAAAATTCTAAAATTATTGATTGCACGTCACACTGAGCCAACTGGTCTGCAAATTGTTCGACTAATCCAAAATTGTTAAGAAAAAAAATTGTGTGTCAAATAAAAATGGTCACCTATTTTCAAACGCATTGTTTGCAAAACATAACATCTAACAATTAGGTGCAAATTTTATTTTCACCCATTTATTTCATAAACAAATGCAAAAGCAATTTTCAATTAGAACCTTGGCTTGTTACAAGTTGCATGCGAAACATCATTACCAAGAATTAGTTACAAATTAAATTTGCCAGTTTTCAATACAAATACCTTGACAGGATTGCCCATCAGATGCCAGTGTTCCTGTGGCACAACTACACGTAACTGTTGTTGCTTCAGGGTAGGAGAAACACAACTGCGCACATCCTCCGTTATTGACTTTGCACGGGCTGGGAAGATCTGAAACAGAAACGAAAATTATTGGGGGGAAAATCCTCTCTTTTTTTAATATTCTCAACTTCTCATCAGTCATGTAGTCAAACATTTGGAAATAGCTGCTGATGGTGACTGAAACTGTCAAAAGCAAAGTTTTCAGGTTGTGCAGAATGGACGAATATGTCTGTAAATCATAACCCGATGTTAAAATACTGGCAACGGTATATTTGATGAGGTGTTACTTTGTAACAATCATCCTAAAATAGCATTATGTTTTCTGTCATGAAATACATCAAACATTTCATATTCTCTGGATTTTGATATTCTTTAAACCAATTTGTGGGGAAAATGTGAAATATTGCAAAATAATCATACTGGGAATTGGCTGTGCGGCTGTACTAAACATCACGATGTCTTGAAGGTTTTTGGTATTGGCTCGGAGAACTTCGGGTTCTGTGCTCGTGTTGGCAGTTTTGTGGATTTTAAAAACCTGAAAATAAAAAATTCACTGTGTACACTAAATTTTTTTTCCTTTGAACAGCTATTAAGAGGCATGAATAGGACCTCAATAACATTTTTCCATCAGAACTCAACAATGATATAAATAAACAACAACTCCTCAATAAAGTGGATTGATACCATTTCTTCAGGCATCTAGTGGCAAATGACATTTCTAATTCATTATTAGTGCAGAACAAGGGTAATGATGTCAGATTATATCAATCAGTGGCCTGTTGAGTGCAAAACAGAATGGCTCCCAAAGCAGCCATCTTGTAAAATTCCTAGCAACATGTATCCACTACAAACTCAATAGTTCTTATCTAATCAAGTCACTTATAGTCTATAACTCTTCTGTCATGAAAATTTGGCCTGATCATTGCAACAACATTTCTAATCACCCAAACATTGATCCCCTCAATAACCAGACATCATCTGGCACATCCCACTTTATCGACTACACATTTACCTGACAAGGTCATCAATGATCAGCGTAGGTAAAGAGATATGAATGGGAAATAGCAGATGCTTCAGGTTGGTGTTAATTGTGAAGATATATAACGTCACACCACTCTCTAGACACTCCTCGCAAGCAGTTCACCACATTGAACCGCTCTTCACATAAATCCTTACCAAAAATATTTTGCAAATTTAACAGTTCGACAACCAAACATGGACAGACCTAAAGCTATGCTTGTTGTCAGCATCATGCTGGCTTGTGTGACAAGCATTTGGGCAAGCAACCATGCATCCAAGAAAGATGTACCCGTTGATCCAATGATTGGAATGTATCAGAAACAGGAGCTGCTGTTGAAGACCATGGAAAGAATGCTTCAACTGATGAATGCTAAGATGGATGGGACCGACAATAACATCAAAACGATCAACACTAAGTTGGACACCGCAGTGAAGGCAATTCACAACAAGTTGGATACAGTGGACAAAAACATTAATACATTAAACAGTAAGGTGAACACAGTGGACAATAACAACAAAGCCACCAAAAGTAAGTTGGATGCATTGGACACATCAGTTAACAATGCAGTCAGGAATGTGGGATTGATGGAGAACAAGATAAGTAAGCAACATGAACTGCTTCAAAATCAGCTGACATCACTGGACATGAAGTTGACCAACCTCACTTCCCTCAACCAGAACACCAACAACAACATGGTACAACTCACCACCAAGCTCTCTAACCAAAATAACATCACACGTGCGCTTACTGCCCTGGAAGTCAAACTCTATTCTATGTGTCCAAGGGGTTCTATTGGCAACAAGTGCTTATGCCCACATGACTACATTTATGAGTTCAACAGTTTTTACAAGTTTAGCACAGTAACAGCTACCCAGTCTGATGCCAAGAAAGAATGTTCAAAGATCGGCGCCCATCTTGCTGTCGTTGCCTCAACCAGTAAGTTGGAATTACTCAAAGACCTGATGGAACGCAATCATATTAAGAAAAACAGTAAAGGTTACTGGCTAGGAGGAACACGCAAAACCAGGGACACCTTTGTATGGGATGGGTCAGACCAGACTATTGGATTCAACTGGTATTCAGGTATGGTCATATCAAATATTATAAACAGACAATCCAATAGAGAAATGTATTTTCCAAAAAATTGTTGAATCTCATATTGTCTTTAAGTTATTATGACTGCTTCAGTTTAATTACCAAACATCAGATTGCTTTTGAATGACTTGTTGATCATTTTTTTTTTTTTTGTATTCCTGTCTACAGGTCACATTTTACACTTGATTCACTCAAAATTTAGATTGTGCATTGTGTTTGTTGGTCATTCTAAGCCATTAGTTTTTTGTCAAAATAGTGTTAAAAATGGCGGTTCTAGTGGCCATTTTGTATACAGATTGCACTCTACGTGCCACTGCCGGAAGCGCTTAAGCTTAGTGGTAAGAGTCCCGACTTTTAACAACAAGAGCAACACAATTGATAAGCGTGCCCACGGCAATACTTATCTAGCAATGATGATGCTTATGGTGTTAAAGTATACAAAATACACATCTCGCATTCAATAAATGGCAAAAAATGAAAACGTCCCTTTCATTTTTTATGTCTTTTTAAGCCCATCTGGGCAACCACTAAGACAACAATCTTGTCAAAAATGAATTTTGATATTTTTTTTAAAAGAGACTCCAAAAATCCCAATTGATCTTGAAAAGTAGAAGACATTTCAAAACTCAACATGCAGTAGCAAATGACCATTATCCTTTGCACATTTCAGGTTATGAACCATCATCTCGGCCTGACTACAACTGTTTGGCGCTTTCCACTAACACTGGTCCAAACTACTATTTGCATTGGTTTGCCTACGGATGTTCTCAAACACAACGTTACATCTGTGAATTGTAAAATCTGGAGGGAGAATGCATTTTGACATGCATATTACGTTAACACCACTTGTTGCATTGCTGTTAAGTATTTATCAACATTATGAAAATAAATCTTTCTATGGTGAAATATACATTTTTGGGGGGTTTCTTGTCATAAAATGTGCTCATACCAAAGTCATTCATAATGAGATCTATCATCAATCTTAATGTAATGAGGAGTTGACAAATGCTTTGAGGTCAATGGGTTAAAAACAATCCTCTCCCAAACAAAATAAAACCCCACAATTGCCAATTTGATCTCATATTGGTTACCGATTAACCTTGTTGAAAATATATCAAGAAAGAATGTCTTCACGATTCTATTTTAATTGTCGCTCCAAATCAGTCCCATCTGAATTGACTTAGGATTTTGATGGCAATATTCCAAAAACAAGTATGCAAAGTGTCATGAAAACTGTCTAAGCATTCTTGAGATATTGTGGTCACAACAAAGAGTTACGCCGCTGACGCCACCAATGCCAGAGCCTATCATACAATGCACCCACATATTATTTGAGTGAGCACATAACTAACTCTCGATTCTCAAAATAAGTGGGTTTTAATTTAAGAAAAGTTATTACAAAAAAATTAGCCAGTCCTACTTCTAAAATCAAATTCAAACCAAAAGAAATAGACTTGAGATTACAACATTCAGATTACCTTTTGTCGATTTCGATCAACCCAAAACACATAGTCGTTAAAAACCATGACACCCCGTGGTGAAGGCAGCCCAAACTGTAGAGTCTTCCTGTTACCTCCACTAAATGATGCTTTCTGTAATAAAGATACATAGAGGATAATTAACTAGTGTCATTGAATAATAAATTTCTCAAAATGAGTCAAAATCCGAGCCTTTGGCGAGGATTTCGACGAGTTTTGAGAAATTTATTATTCAATGACGACAAGTTTATTGTTCGTGTTCTTTTTCTCACATGAAACAGTGGCGACGCATTGTCGAAGAAAAAAAGAGTCGTATGAATACAGTGACCGTCAGAGTGTTATTTTCAATAATACATTTGAGATTGAACTCATCATGTGAGAAAAGAATATAATTAAGATCTCAAAACATAATCAAAACAAAATGCTCATTTTTTAAAAATCATTATTAAACAAATTTTTTATTATCATACGCAATGAACGAGACGGTGAAAAATATCCCTTTTTTCGACAATTCTAACATGTTCTAATATTAAAGATGAATTAAAATCTGTTAAAATCCAGCACTTTATCAAAACAAGTATTTTATGTTCTAAGATGTGGCTCAAAAATTCAATAAAAAAATCATTTTACGAAATAAAAGGTCAACTTGGTTCTAGCAAAATTTTATATTTCTTAAAAATCCTATAATCTTTGTCAACCTGTAAAGAGTCAACGATGGAGTCCACCCAGTAGATGTCGCCGGTGTCCTGATCGACAGATATATCACGCGGACTCCTGATTCCTGATTGTACAATGGTTGTTCTGTTTGTTCCGTCTAAGAACATTCGTTCGATTCTTGGTCGTTGAGGGGAGAAGCAGACGTAAAGATACCTGGAAAAAATTTAATCAATAAAATCATGAGCCGAAGCAATATCACTTTATTATTAACTTTTTTGTTTTTGAATAGTTTTAGAATGCATACTCCCGATTTAAAAATGCCATTACGTGTGTACAGTTCCACTTGTTGCCAATAGGGTCTAGTAGTCACATGACATCTGGTATGTTGAACAAAGCTTACATGATGAAATTATTTCCGTCTTAAATAGCGTCCCATGTGTATCTGTATGATTTTTCAGCATGTTAAGATTAATACCTTGTGGGATTTCAACTCTTTCTAAACCGAATAGAAACACTGAAGCAAACAACAGAATGCAGACATGAAGTTTCATCACTTTTTGAATTTATTT
This sequence comes from Phoronis pallida, assembly GCA_028565715.1. Taxonomy (NCBI): domain Eukaryota; kingdom Metazoa; phylum Phoronida; family Phoronidae; genus Phoronis; species Phoronis pallida. The sequence continues at coordinate 8,278 of JAOXYC010197573.1, forward strand.
AATACCCTTCAAGATTTTTAAAATATCTTTACCTCTTCTTTGGGTTGACAGCAATAGTGGTTGGTGAATCACCAACAAGTTTAACAAGAACACGGCGGTTTGTTCCATCTAGCCTCGATACCTCCAAATAAGCATTGGTTGCCGAGAACACATTGATGAAATATATATTTCCTGTCAAAAGAAAAAAATTCCATGCTTTTATCCATCATCATTGAATATGGAAATGAAATTTAGTCAAGTGAATGAAAAGACGTTCAGAACTTGCATACATATTCATGTCACAAACAATATGATTTCATCTCGCGAGCACAAAATTGGGAATCCCTTAGCCAAAACATAATATTTAAACTAAAATTATAATAGAAGATCAATACATTTTGTGGCATGGCATAGGCTTAAAAAGTAAAACTTTAAAATCTTCAGTTTTCTTTCCACAACAAAATGTTAATTTTTGCATGCGTGAATGGCGATTTGTGAAAAAAAAATTTCTAAAAAAATTCACTTTACCGGCAACCCAGTCGATTGCCAGACCCCTGATGCCATAGGAGCCGACGCCGCTTGTAATAATTTCCTGATAGCCAGAGCCATCTGCTTTAATGCTATGTATGCCCTTGTTAGTTCCAATGTCCGCCCAATAGATGGTGCTGTTGGCAGCATGAATGTCAATCGCAACAGCATTCATATCTGAAAAGATAATATATGCAAGTCGAGCATTCAAAGAGAATGTTTTTGCGAACTTGTCATTTTAAATGTTTATAAATACCTATTAAGAACAAACTTTGGTTGTTCAGACTAAATGGTGTCAAAAAAAGCATTTCTGAAAATGAAGCCCATTTTACAATTTTTTCAAGTTGATAGACTTATAAGAGAATTCTTTAAAGCTCATAAAGACATGAAAATAAAAAAGAGTGCAATATAAGTAGGACACTTGTACTAAAATCCATTAAAATTCACACTTTTTCACATTACCGCATGATTTACATGAAAGCAGCTTACCTTTCTCAGCAATGGGAACCATGGGTTCATCATGATATCCAGCAATGACAGGCACGCCTCTAATCACTGACATCTGGGAGATGATTGGATATGAGGTGATAGCTAGAAAATGAAAATAATAGAAAATGCATCTTTTAAAGATACCGTCTCCTTGTTGATCGAAATTTGGGTGTCAAATTGCAAATAAGCTTGAAATTCTGTATATGAATCCTTTGTTGAACATAACTTACTTGGATCTGAGTTAAAAAATTCAAACAAATCGGTAAAGGGGTCTTTGAGATCTTTGTATGCGAAAAAAAAACTTGTCGTAAGACAACGCGGAGACAGTAACTTTAACTGAAAGTGCTATGTATGTCAATTTTGTGTCTTTTGCACAGGCAAATCAGTCACCTCTTGAAAAATCTTATTAAATTCTGTTTCTTCTTGTTTTGATGAAAGAATAGGCTTTTTTTAGAATGAAAAATCATCAGAATGAGCCTATGGTGGATTTTAAGATTTTTCAAAAACATATTAAATCAATCATATTATATTTCCACGCTCTGTTCCTTTCAAAGCCTTGACGTTGTGTGGTTTGGATTTCCACCTTTATAAGTCATAACAAAAGTAGTTGTGTGAGAAAGGCCATTTTTAATTGCCTTCATCATTAGGGAGAAGCGTACCTGTACAACTAAACGTGGCCGTGGTAATGAAGCCCATTCCACAAGCACACTTCCTGGTATTTGGACCATCAGGTAGACACATATGTTCACAGTTTCCATTGTTAAATGTACATGGGGACTGACCTGCAAATGAGAGTAAAGTTTACCTTAACTGAAAACAATCATCAATCACACTTTGTTTGTGAGCAGAGCTTGGAATAACCCAGACAATTTGTGACGTTTTAGAAAAAACCTCCCCGAAATGTTGACAACCAAAAAACAGGTCCACGTCTGCCGAAGGTGTTTCGAAGCCCCATTCATTGCTTGTGCACTTTGTTGTTCACGTTTGGTCAGTGGTACCATGATAAAGGCACCTGCAATGCTCAACAAAACCATTATTTTCAATTTTTTATTTTCAAACAGAGGCCAATGTTGGATTATTCTATGTAATTCCCTATTCCAAAGTCTTAAAATTGATTACTTTCATTGGAAGACAAGAATGAACTTGAGATTTGTGACAATCAGAGTTGAAATTGAACATTTTTTAAGTGCGACGTAACGTATTTGAAACAGAAAATTAAACCCAAATGGACAAAAAATTCCTGAAATCCAGATAAATCCTGAAAACTTTTCATCTCTGACAATGAAAAACACAACTCACCTCTAGCATATCGCGTTGAATCAAATGCCTTCATGGAGCGAACCAACCTAAAATTGTCCCTGATCACTCGAGCACCTTGTCCGCTTGTTTTATCGATGCGTGTGATGGATTCATGGCTTGTATCGTAATAAAACAGATATGGACTGCCAAGAGTGAGTGCAGATGGACTCTCTAAATTTGAGACAAGAACTGAAGCTGTGCCAGAAATTGTATCATACGTCATAATCTGAAAGGGGAAAAAGTATCAACTGCAAAATTAGTGTAATTTCAAATGGTCAAATTAAAAAAAAACAGATCAGAAAATATTTTCGAAAACACTCTGGAAATTTTCACTCAAGAATTTTAAATTTTTTAAATGCAAAAACATTTGGAATGAAACCCAGGTCTCCCTGCTTGCCTGACAGATGCTCTACCAACTGTGCTACCCAACCCCTACTATTTTCCATGCTAATCTTAACACTATAAGCCGGTAAATGGAATCACTCCATGAGTGGCACATTTTTCGCACACATTTTTGCTGAAAGCAATTACACCACATTTGGGTGAAATAAGAATTTTAATAAGAATCCAAACTCATTGCCTACCCTAGGTGTGTATTGTTCAGTCCAGTATAGCATCTTAGTCATGGCGTCCATGGTCAAGAACTGTAGTCCACCTGACATTTGTGTATACAGTGTCTTGGACTCTGTACCATCCATGTTGACTCTGGCCAGCTTCATTGGAACACCTGGACACCCTTCATCCAACCAGTAAAGAACACTGAAAGTGAAACCAGTTTAAATGAGCAAGCCATTTCTAAAACAGCTGGCAACAAATAAGTGAACAATTTCAGGAAAAAAACTGCTGACTGTTTAAACAGCAGTCTACAAAAACATTTGACACACTTTTTAAGAGGCATTTTCTTTTTTCTCATAGATCTGTAATGTTACAAATAGTTAAATGCTCAATTAAAACAGCACCATGACATCTATTTATAAACAATGCATATTTTGCCTAAAAGGGACCATCTAAGTTGCTATTGGTATAAGAGCAGTAATTACTTTTCACGTCATTATTCAGATATTTAGTATAAATAATTTGCTCAATAAGTACATTAATGCCAGAAAACTCTTACCCCTCCTCAGGATGAACAACTAATGATTTAGGCTGACAGACTCCATGGGCAGTGCCATCGTTCCTTAAAAGAATCTTCCGGTAGTTCTTGTCGCCATCCATCTGAACTACTTCAATGGTCGACTCGTTGGTATTACCAAAGTAGAGGTTTCTTGCCAGCCAGTCAATGGTGATGCAATGTGGAACTCCCAGAATGCCATGGGGCAGGAAGGGTGTGACTTCCCCTCCATACAAGCTGATTTTCTTAATGGTGCCCTGAAATACAGTACAATACATTGCAGTGGGTCTAATCATAGTCTAGGTCACAAATAGCTCGATAGGAAAGAGTGTCTGCCTTATAACCATAGTTAGCAATCCATCTCTTGTTTACAAAAAAAAACATCCATATCTCCCGAGTCTTGGTTCCTGATTTTCTAACGTTCTGATAGAATCTATCACTCACTTAAAGAAAATTTACCCGACCCGAGTGTGTTACTGGTTGAACTGTTGGTAAAGCAGTTGTCTAGTCTGAAAAGTGAAAACTACTGTGGGTTCGATTCCCATGGCAGAAATTTTTTCCGACTCAAAAAAGTGTTTTACTTACATTGGAAACATCTGACCAGTAGACCATGTGGTTTCTACTGTCGTAGTCTATGTCATAGGCACCACTGATACCAGTCACAGGAACAAAGGCATTCAGTGCTTCACCTGAGCCATCAAAATACATCCCGCTGATCTGCACTTCACGAGATAACATGAGAAAGGTGTCGTTCACTGAAAAAATAGGCAGTAGATCCTGGAAGTCTTGTGACATTTTTTGTATTTCGCCATTTTGAACAAAGTGCACACAATGAGATTCTTTCTATCTTACATAGCTTCGCATGTGCGTCTGTATGTATTTCAAGCTATTAGTGACTACTGGATATGTTCCAACTCTTTTCCACTGAACAAATCAAACAAGTCTGTGTGGCATGTAAAACCCCCAAACAGTGTTTGAAAGATGTGTTTGCTGGCAAAACCGAAGGAAATTACGACAACAGTTTAAAACTGGGGATATAACCAGTGAAAAACTATTCAAGCTGTTCATTTTTTGACCTCACAATGTTGTGCAAACAAAACCTTGTTTTTAGAACTGAATTTATCATGTATAATTTCATAACAACTCAAATTTCAGACTTACACAATCCATTTTCCAAGCAAAGTGTTGTTTACATACAGACACGTTGCTTGGGAAATGGACTATGTAAGTCCAAAACTTGATTCTCTATGAAATCATACACAATATATTCTTCATTTCTAATGACAATAGCTATTCTTCTCAATAAACTAATCTTTCATTCTAACATCCATATAACAAACATAGCTCGGAAACACTTTCAGTGAGTATATATAAGCCTACAACCAGATGGCCTTAATAAATAACATCCAATTTAAGAAGTCACACAGACTTCACGAGCATGTCAAAGAAATATTCAACAACCATTACCTGCCATACATGTAGTTCCCTTGAGTTTCAATCCTACAGGACATGCACAGGTGTAGCCAGGATCTCTGAAGGTGATTTGTGGCGCCAATAGACATATATGACTACATGGACTGCCGGCACATGGATTAGTTGCTGGAAATATCAAATTATTATAACTTAAATCACACACAATAAAATAGCAAGTATGGTGGATGGAACATAAGGCGTCAAAAGAACTTCAACAACTGTGGAAAATCAATAGTGGATAGAACATAAAGCGTCAAAAAGAACGTCCACAACTGTGGAAAACCTAGCTGGTATCCAGTAGCATTCAAAACCTAGGTCTCTCACACATTTAAAGCGGTCCTCCATGTCTCTTTTGATAGACAACGCTCTGTTTTGGAATTTTAATTGTTATCTATCCAATGAACATGGTCTAAGCAATTGGGTTGTTCCTTGTCCTCCAGGAACCTACCTACCTACCTACCTATTCTCTTCATTCCTTGTGGAACATAAGGCGTCAACAATTGCCCTCCATCTGGGTCAGACCCTTGCCAGTAACTGCGAAAGGGTTTAAAAGATTACCCCAAACACAATCACCAATTCAGATTACATTAATCAAAGTACTAAGTTCTCACCTGTTGGCTGTCTCACTGGGTGGTGAGCGACGATGCCCAGAGGTGAGTTAAGTTGTTGAAGATGGATTCTGTGATCCGTGCAATTAAACTTGTTACAGCTAGCAATGTGGTTAAGAGCGCGGTCTGTCCAGTAAATGTTGTTCTCAAATATTGTCATGCCGTATGGGTGGAGGATAACCTGCAATAGGAGTAGAAATATGTAATGGGACCATATAGAGAACAAATACCATCTCAGCAGTAAGCCTATTGTATTATAGGATAAAAATCAATTTGTTTCAGCTTAGTTTGATATCATGGCAACAATATCTATTTATTATAGTTGAAAAGACAGAAAAATATGGAACTCTCGACCGGGAATCACACCCAGATGTCCCAGCAAACATGATAATATTTCAAGTGAATTTCATAAAAAAATAAGGATGATCATTAGCCTCTGTATTTCCTTTTATGAAGTTTTTTAATAACATGACTACGTTTTATTATACAAAAGAAAATGATTTCTAGTTTTAATCATTTTGGATTAAACTAGGTTTGTCCATGGTCTGTTAATGATTTCAGTATTAATTCACAAGCGTTAATGTTTGGACTAACTGAAACCGACCAGACACTGACTATTGCTATTTACTGACTACCAATAGCAGTCTGTTCAGAGAGTCCAGTGACTGTCCATTTACTAACCACTGGTGCAAGTTTGGTCTGTGACTCCAGTTGTGGTGAATGATCAGAAACTGACCAGACACTGACCAGACACTGACCAGACACAGACCAGACACTGACCAGACACTGACCAGACACTGACCAGACACTGACCAGACACTGACCAGTCAATGACCAGACAATGACCATACACTGAGCACTGGTAACAATCAAATGAACTGTAGTTCTAATAACTTCAATTTTGCAATGTTTTACAATCCACACCAATATCTTACATGATCGCCATGCAAAACCATAGTTAGGCCACTCCCATCATAGTTGATGTAGCCAATCAGATCCAAGTGTGAGTCGGTGTAGAACAGTTTGCGAGTAGGGTAGTCGATGGTTAACGAACTTGGGTAATAAACTCTTTTGTCCAATATGGTCATTCTGTTTGACCCGTCCATTCCAGCACGCTCTATCCTAGGCTTTGTTCCCCAATCTGTCCAAAACATGAACCTTAAACGAAGAACAAAATTTTAATTTAAAAAAAAATTAATTTAAAAAAACAGAAACAGTACTAAGCAATTTAATTTTCTTTTTTAAATTCAAATGTTTTAAAACAACTCCTCAAAAAATCTTTTGAAATCTTTGCAGATTTGCCAGTCAGTTTAGAAACAACCCAAATCATTATTTACTTGACATGAAAAAGGAACTTGCCCTGCAAGAATTGGTCATAAACAGATAAAATAAATAAAACGCCCTTCATATTGTAAAAATCGTTATATTTTGCATATATTCGATGAATGGACAGTTGTGGGGGAAGTGGCCACTGAGCGAGTTGAGATAATTATTTCGTAGCTACACAAAAAAAAATCCCAATAAAGTCAGTGGTGTAGAATGTTGCTGCATTTTAATCATAGAATGTTGCTGCATTTTAATCAGACTTATTTTAATAGACCGAATTAAAATTACCTGTCTCTTGGGTCTAACACAATGTCTCTAGGATTTGTCACATTGTCTGTAATAAGAACGGTTCTCCAACTACCATTAAGTTTAGCTACTTCAATGGTCTCCAACCCATAGTCAACCCAGTAGAGGTTTCGTCCCACCCAGTCAACAGCAAGACCCTCTGGCACTGACATCCCACCATTGACGAGCTAAAGAAGGAGGTGAAATTGTTATAATTGAAACCAACCAACATTTACTTACTTACCATTTTCACCATTTTAGACAACTTTGTGGTAAGAAATTATTGACTTTCAATTTAGCTTAGGAACTCCAGAAACTCTGTCTGACTCATTGTCCAGCTTTTGACTAAAAATGTTTTGCAGAGAAAAATGTATGAAAATCTATTATTTAATATCAAATTTGGTGCTGTAAAATTATATGCACTCTTTTGGTAACTTTACAATTTCTCAACAAATACACTTCATTTCACCACCACTTACCACAGTGACGTTCGTCCCATTGTAGTAGGAGCTGTAAAGTTTCTCTCCACCTGCGTCTGCCCAGAATATTCTGTCTGTTTGACTGTCAAAGTCTATACCAGAGACCAGTGCGGAGCCGGGTACATCGATGATGAAGTAGGATGCTGACGTCAGGTTGATTCTCACAATATTGTTGACATTTGATGCTATGATGTAGGCTGGTGTTTTATCTACAAAACAATTTGAAGTGCCAAAAGTAGAAAACAAACAGCATACTAACCTTGTTGTTATACTAGTATAATTAATAATTATTAAGAATCTGAGCAGGCAAACCATATGATAACATCACTAGTGACCTCAAAAAGTATACTTAAATTAACCAGGACTGCAGTGCATATCCTTTATCACAGGTCCAACTGCGAGAAGCCTTGGTGTTGGTTACAGCACTGACTACAAGCCATGAATATCATTTAGTGCCTGTAACATTGTGGTGAAAGTATCGGCCTTTCAACGAACAGGTGCAAGGTCAAACCTGGCCCAGGCACTTCCCGCTGTGCTAGGATAGGATGGTATTGGGAAACTTTAGCAACGGCAATCCGGCTCTTTTCAAACTCTTTTCTGAATCAAAAAGAACAGTGGGGCTATGCAAGAACTGAGTAAGAATTGAGTGTTATTCATAGGAAATAACAATATGTTTACCTGTAGCCTCACATGACCGTTTATCAGGACTAAGTGTATATCCAGTATCACACGTGCAACTGTAGGATCCCTTGGTGTTGTTACAGAACTGACTGCATGAAGCCATGCTGGCACATTCATCAACGTCTGAAAGTAAATTATTGTATGCAATGACATCTATTGGTGATAAATCATTTGAACCGGATTGCATTATTTGTCAAATTGATCAGGTCTACAGTTGAAACCGAAACCATTCAATAAATTTTAACCGATTGGCATTTCTAACCTTGTCCATCAATTTGTATGACAACTTGGAATAAATCTTTTTGAAAATCACACCTCAATTTCCCTTCAAAACCTAAAAAATTGCCAAAAAAATTGATAACATTTTGTAATGAATAATCTGTAGTACTCTCACCAACAAATAATAAAGTGTTTTAAAATTTGTAACTAAACACTATTTTTGAACTTACCCACACAAATCTTAGTATCATTTAACTTCTGACCCTCGGGACAGTAGCATTGTGCCCCAAATGGTGTAGACTCGCAGGCGAAACTACATCCTCCATTGTTCACAGCACAGGTGTCATCATCTTGAAATGAAACGGAGAGCAGAGATGTTAGTCAAATATTGAATAAATTCTAGCCATAAATAACTCACAAACATCAAATGAGGCAGATAAAATATGTCATTAACGAAAATAAAATTATTTGGTGTCAAAAATCGTGAAGTTTTATATATTTTATTATAAAATTATTTACTGCACAGTTTAACAGTTTATAAGCATTAATTGTCAATTTGGGCACCAAAAGATT